>PVIU01005302.1:0-115310 GCA_004026605.1 Ondatra zibethicus | reverse complement strand
AGCACAGATTTTCTTAGTCAGACCTCTAAATGCTAGGATAAAGGAATGAACCATATATGAACATCTTATTGATGTAAGATTTATTTTAATGAAAATCATCTGTGCTCTAACCAATGAGCAATGAATTATTTTTCCTATATAAATGTAGAGTCAACTTGAATGGCTTGTTTACTCTTGAAATGATCTATGGAATAATTTACCATTGTTTTTGTGATGAGTTTACTTAGATGTCCTCTAGATGGTTTTCAGCACTTAATATACATGAGGACAGTAAGTATAATTTCCACAAATGTAACATCAGACCATCCAGAATTCAAAGCTTCCTTGTCTCTTGATGTCTACCCAGAATTTGTAGGATTACTTTTCAGTAATTTTACTACGTGATTTTATTACTATAGCATCAGTAAAACTCTTAAAGCTTGAAGCAAGCACCTTAATTAATAAAAACAATTAGTTAATTCCCTTCATGCCAATACCCGTGGTCAAAGATAAATAAGTCAGATTGCCAGGGCAGGGTTGCTGTCACTGCTCAGTATTTACCAAATAGTTTGCAAAGCCCTAGCTCCAATCACAGCAGGTAGCTTGATACAGTTTTCTGAGTTGATTAAAAACAGGTCTTGCACATAATAGGGTTATACAACTCTCAATCAACTCCAGAGTTCCTTTAAAGGTACTTCTGGATTTAACTTAAATTATTTCCTTTACTTTTAAATTTCTGTGATCCACAGAGACATGTCAATGTCATTGCACATCCCAGCTCCTGTATCGTAAATCTGGCTGGGAGTGGGTGGTGGTTTTGACTTCAGCATCTTCCTGCTCTTGGTTAGCATCACTGAACACCAAATCTTGAGCTGAGGTTAGCCTCTGCCAAAGCACACTTTGGTATTGTTTCTCTTCCTTTTGTGACAGGCTTCTATTGTAATAGTGTAAGGTATTTCTACATCAGCTTTTCTAGATTCATACTTTCACATTTGATCTTTGTCACCATTCCCAAGAGTCGTTTAAACATAGGTTTGTTGTTTAAATTGACTTTGAAAATTAAAAAGAGCAACATGGAGAAAAACACAGACTTCAAACCCTCTGTAGAACATCTTGGCTTCATGAAATAAAATATATAAAATCTATCAGCTTCAGATGAATAAACATATTTTTCCAACAAAACCCCTTGTGTTATATTCCATTTAACAAGGACTTCTACTTTGTATTTCTTTTTCTAAATGCCCACTTTAAAACATCTCTTGATTTCTAATTAAGTTTTGCTAATACCAACCAAACTTTCTATGTCTGATCCTACTTTAATATTCCTGTAGCTTATTCTGAAAACATTTTTATGAGTATATTTCTTGAAATAAATCTATGAAAATGGTCACTAGACAGTTATGGCAAGCAAACTGCCCCAGAAATTTCCAACATTGTAATAAAATATGCAGAAAATATCTGTGCATCTTAATTTAAATAAAAAGTGGTGAAGGAAAGGTAGCTTACCCCAAAAGTTTTCTGGCCATGGGCTCCCTAAACTCGTTGTGTTATTGGCCATAATGTCCACAAGAAAAAGAAGAAGCCAGCGTGTCCAAAACAAGCAGTTTGAGTCTATGCCTTTGTGGCTCAGCAAGAGAAAACTAATTTTCACGCAACACCCCACATATACTTGTGTTTACATAGAAGGAAGCAAGTGTACCGTGTTTCCTGCTTTTCTACTCGAATTAGCAACTGTTTTTCTTATCTTGGAATTCCACATGGCTCCCAGACACAAAACTATTTCCTTCTCGTCATTTCCTCCCTCGTTACTAAGTGCCCTCCTTTCAGCCACATCCAGAGCTGTTTGGGAACAAGAGGCTTTTTCTTGGGTCCCATCCTTCATTTCCATGCTGAGGAAGAGAGCAAGATCTCCATACAGCACTTAACGCCGTCTGTGTGTGACTCTGAGCAATAGGTGGTTTTCCGATGTTGAAAGCCCATAATCAATTACATTTTTAACCTAACATCCTTTTTTTAAAATATAAATCTCAGATATTAAAATTCCTAGGTAGCCTCTTCCTGTATCTGGTATATTGATTTTGAAAATGTATTCATTCCATTCATTCATACGCATTTAAATACGTTTATTTGTGATTTTGTTATCGCTTTCATTGGGATTCCAGTGGTGAGAAAACAAGATCATGTCTATGGGTCCCGATAAGGGGAAGATGAATGAAAACGCTCAGTGTTTTCATGCCTGGCCAGAGCTGCAGCAATCCCATGCCTGGGAAAATTATAGTTAATGTCCTTCCAACCCTCATAACATGGCAGTCCTCTGCATCGGGAGACACGGAAAGTGGGAAAAGAGGTGCTAAATGTCACTTAAACGTACTAAAGTGCATCCCTAGATTGAAAGCCTGTAGCACACACTCTTGAGAACTCTCGCAGGAACCCTGGGATGTTGGGATATGGTCAGATGAAGAAGCTGTCAGCCTTCTGAAGTCTGTGACACATTCCCAAGAACCCTGAGAAAGACTAAACGGCAAAGTGACAACTCATTTTGCAGCCCCAATTCTCCAAAATTTTATCAAATTTCATAGATTTAAGTTAACTACAAATTTACCAGAGATAAAAATATACACAACTGATGATCTCAAAGAGAATGAAACAATTATAGAAAACTTGAGAACCCACTGAACAAACTTCATGATCTTTTTATCAGATGATATTTTTGCCAATGTTTATTTCCACACTTTCTAGTAAATAACCATGCCACTGCTCAAAAAAGGCAAAAGGATCCACATTTTAACAGTCCTCCTTAATTTTTAATATTATTAACAAAGTGTGTACAAATTGGAACTTGAAACAACTTGCTGTGTCTAGATACAAGTCTATTGAAATACACCCCATCTTTCTAAGCATAAAACAGGACTCTTCGTTGCTGTATGTACTTTAAATGTGTGTTTTATGTAACCAAAGGTTACTTATTGTCAAATAAATTCTATTCAAGTATTCCTGACTTTTATCTGATCTATTCAGACTGATTTGGGGGGTGGGAGGGAGGACTCCCGCTTTGTCTGTGTAGGAACAGGACTTATTCTGTCTCAGGGTTGGGATAGAGGCCGAGACTTCCTGTCATTGTTCATGTTTAGTCATCCAGATTTTCTGCCAATACGTTTTCACTTCTGCAGATGGTCAGAACCCAGAAGAAAACTTGTTTTCTGTCCCTTTGTGACCTAGGGATTCATTTCTCTTGTGCTGAAAACTTGTTGGTAGCTTCAGCTCTTATCTGTGCACATAACTCATATGGTAAAGATTCGTACTTTTCTCTGGCACAGATCCATACATGTGACTGTTTGTGTCTCTGTGATTTTCAGGTCTCATGACTTATCCTTTCATAACAGGAAGGTGATTTTTTCTTTACAAAAATGTCAGGCAGGCCTTCTGCTGTTCACTGTTTCACAGCTTGGCTGTTTTGCCTGTAGTTCTCTGCTCGGGTTATCTCACTGCAGACATTCCAGGAATCACTTGCTGCTGTCATGCAGGCTTCTCCCAGAAGTCAGTGCTAGGCTCTTGCCCCTGACCCTCTGTGACTGTTTTATTCAGACATTTCACACCGTATGACTTTATTCTGTAAGTCTTAGTCAGTGTTCTATTGCCATGAAGAGACACCATGACTGTGGTAACTCTTATAAAGGAAAGCTTTTAATTGGGACTAGTTTAGAGTTTCAGAGCTTTAGTCCATTATCATAGTAGGGAACATGTCAGAATGCAGGTAGATATGGTGCTGGAGAAGTATCTGAAAGTTCTCTACCCAGATCCACAGGCAGGAGGAAGAAAGAGATACTGGGACTGCCTTGGGCATTTAAAGCGTCAAAGCCCACCCCAGATGACATGCTTCTTCCAACAAGGCCCCACCTATCCAACCATGTCACACCTCCTAATCCTTTTCAAGTAGTGCCATTCCTTAATGACAAGCATTGAAATATATGAGCATAAACAGAGACTGATCTTTTGTTTCCCAGCTGCCCAGACCCAAGTAATCACAGAGACTGTATTAATTATAACACTGTCTGTCCAATGGCTCAGGCATATTCCTAGCTAGCTCTTACATCTCAAACTAACCCATTTCTATTAACCTATATATTTCCACAAGGCTGTGGCTCATCGGTAATGTTCTGGCATCTTTCTTCTTCAACAGCTGCGTGGTGTTTCTTTGACTCCACCTATCTCCTCTATCTCCATTTGGATTTCCCACCTGGCTTTACTCTGCCAAGCCATTGGCTGAAACAGCTTTATTCATAGACCAATAAAGGCAACACATTTACAGAAGGATGTCTCACATCATATGAGCCTATGCAGCCCATTCTTATTCAAACCCCCACACTACATATGTGCTTTTGTCTGTTCCAACTGCTCTAACAACATGCCAAGGTTTAAAGCAGTAAAAAGTTATTTTTCAGAGTCCAAAGTCTAGGATTTTTTGGGTTCAAGGCTTTGACTGATTTGGTGACTGTTTCAGGCACTTCCTCCTGAAACCAGAAAGTTCTCACCCACGCTTGCTGGTGGAGTCTCTCCTAAGAGCATCTTCTCTTGTCTCAGGCCCCGCCTCCTAATGCCATAACACTTGTGACAGGAGGAAAATGGCAGCTAGTCATCCCCTAGAGTCTCGCTTTCTGAGTGATCACGTGAGATGCCACCTGACACAGGTGCTCTCCAGAGCCCAGCTGAGGCCTGTGTTGTGGCCTTCCATCTCCAGAAGTGTGGAGCGTAATAAACCTCTTTTATTCATAATGTTCTCTGGCTTAGATGTGTTGTTATAGCAACACAGAATGGATCAGTTGAGGAAATGTATTAATCCTGATATTCATTTCTATCTCCACTGGCTAAAATAACAAGAGCAACACAGTAGAACTTTAGTACATAATTATTAAATAAGAGAGTATAATAATCTGAGGATATTTAACATGGAAATACTTCAGATATGCCTAGTCAGGTTAGTAAATATGTTACCTAGTGCTTCAAAATAAAAATTGATAAGCTCTGTTCATAGACTTCAGTATTTAAAAATTTTGATATAACTTGATAGGAAAGAGCATTGTCACATTTAAGAGAAGAGGCACGGCTTTCATTTTTCAGACCTACCATGGGTTTCGTGAGTTTCACATTAGCTGATCCAGACGAAGTGTCTGAGCTGAGTGTGGTCTTAGAACATATGAGAGCCACTTCTAAAAGTAAAAAGAAAAGGTCTAAATCTGTTTTAAGAACATCAAGTTTTTAAAAACAGTAATCTGAATGAAATGGATGCATGCTATAGCCTCCCTCTTTAGACGTCTGAAAGTCTGACTTCTTTCTCCTTAAACTTCCTCACTCTGGTGGGGGGTAGCAAAGTTAAGAAAGATCAAACCATCAAAATCAGATCACTTATGTGAAAAAAGAACTGCTGGGTGAGATGAGTTTACAGAATGCAGTGGGGAAAGAGTGAGCTCCTTCCTGCGTTATATTTTACAGTGAATTTGTCTTTGTAAGGGCCTGGGTGGGGCTATGGAGAGAACAGATTGATGCATGGCATCAGGGCATAAAGCTGAACTGTGGGAAGCCGAGGTGTCTCGACTTCAGGAGCTGGTACCACTGAGTCAGATCCCAGAGACCTCTGCTGAGTCATGTCTTCTGTAAAGAGAATTCTACATCTCCCTTTCTAATGTACGTTCCCTTTATTTACTTTTCTGCTTCAATCACTCTGACTAGAATTTCTGGTATTGTGTTGGTACCCTGGCCTTATTCCCGGTCTTAGAAGAAATCCAGCCCCCAACCCAACACCAATGGATTCTCATGCCCACGGAAGAATTTTAGATATGTACCTGGTTACGTTGAAGTCCCTTCTATGAGTATTTTGTTGAGCGTTTTTATAGTGGATTACATTTTGTTCGTTCTTCTGTAAATGTTGAGGTGACCTTGTGGTTTTTACATTTACTTCTGTTGAGATGATAGATCCCATTGAGTTCTTTTTCATAGGTTGAGCCATTACTGCATCTCTAGAATAAGTCACTCCTGGTCACAGGTGTGTAATCCATTCAGCATTCAGGGTTTGTTTGCTAGTATTTTGTTGAGGATTTTTGTATCCTTATTAGTCAAAATGAAACATGTACTTCTAAGTTTCTTTTCTTTTTGGTTCCTTGGCTTTGGCGGCAGAGAGATACTGTCCTGGTGAAATATGCATTTGTTTGCAGATTGTTTCACAGTGCTAGGGACTGAAGCTAGGGTCTCCCATGTGCTGGGCAAGTGTTCAACCATATTCATAATAAAAGGACTTTGGGAAATCTTATTATATTTTAGAGGAGAATTTAAGAAATTTGGTAGTATTTTTTGAAAGTATAAATTCAATATACTAGCAAGGATATAAAAATCAACACGCAGACCCAGGCAAGTGAAAGATACCCAAGGTTCAAGTCTGGGTCCTCACAGTACAGACTGTCTGAGGCATCCATAGGCCTACCAGGCTCTGCAAGGTGTCATTATGATGAGAAAATACATGGTGAGAGGAAGAGAAACAGAACAGTTTATGTGTTGTGGAAAGAGGAGGAACTAAAGAAGCAAAGATGGTGGGCAATAGGCTGATGTGGTGGCCTGCTGGCCACACCAGGCCAGGGTGACATCTGGGCCTGGGTTGCTGCCAAGGGCCATGTCTGGGTCCATAGTCCTACTGAAGCAGAGGTCTCTGTTAATATCCATGGCCTGTGTTGCCACAGAGGGCCACAGGAACCACGCATGTTGAATATCTGGCCCTGTCCCGCACTGGATGCTGCAGTAGGAGAACTGGACCCACCCCTATGGGAGAGCTGGTCCCTGCATTCTGCAAAATGGCCCAAGTCCTCACCATGGGTATGGGAGAGCTAGCCCCAATGGCATGGGCATAGAAGCATTGGTTCTGACCCTCACCTGAGGGAGGTGGTCCCAGTGGCCCAGACTGACCAGCTCGGCTACCACCCAGGCTCACATCCCAGGCCTTCGGTTGGCCTGCCCTAATTTCTACTGCATCTGTGACCTGCTGGAGTACATGAAGGTACTGGTTCTGTAAAACAATAGCCACAGAATCTCCATGTTGGGGCAACAGCAGGATATCCGAGAGGAGTTTTGATGAGCATCCAGTGATGATACTGTGTCAGAGGCTAGAGTCCTTGAACCAGACCAATGACTCATTGCAATGAGCGTTTGCAGGTGGGGCTGATTGGTCAAAGGGGTTTACTGCGTGACACATTGCAGCTCCCAATGACACTAGGGCAAATGAAGAGGTGTCGGAGGGTCAGGAAAGATGGAGGAGAGAGGTGGGTTTTTGTTTGTTTTGTTTTCAATTAATTTGGGGGGATGCTGTAGGGGTGAGGAGTAGATATGGAGGGACTGGAAGGTGATCAGGATTGGGGTGCATGACGTGAAAGTCCAAAAGAATCAATAAAGAATTATAATATGAAAAAAAATCAACATGCAAAAAGCAGTGGCATATCTATACATAAAGCAAAATAATTCAAAAAAGTTATTAAGAAAAATCATCACATTATCAATAAAAAATAAACAACCCAGTAAGAAACTTGGCAAAAATTTGAATATTTATACATTTGAAATTTGTAAAACATTGATAAAGAAAATTCAGAAAGGTGCAAAAACAAAAGATATGACATGTTTGTTAGTTTCTCTTCCTCCTCCTCCTGCTCTTCTTCTTTTCCTCCTCCTCCTCCTTCTCCTTCTTCTCCTCCTCTTTTCTCTTTCACAAGTAGTTGTTTTATTCTTCTCCAGAGGAAAAAAAGTCACTTGGTAAATGTGAGAGAGTGATCTTTCACAACGTGACTTCATGGTAGAAAGAAGGTGGCCTCTTCTGAGGTTTACAGCCATATTTTAAATAAACTTTTAATTTTATAAGAGTTTAGGTATAACCCAGTTTTTTAGAATTTTATGGCTGGGGATTTGTTGAAACTTTGTGCTTTCCTTTAGAAGATGTCTTTCTCTGGACATGTTGGTCAAAGGTAACTCAGCTGACCCCTTGAACTCTGCATCTTCATATCTTCTCTGGCACTGTGTGACAGTAGTGGTGAGCACAGGCTCCTGACACCCATGGGTGCAGCTTGTCTCCTGGGAATTTCCCGGAAGTCTTGTTTATGTCCTTCATCTCCAGGAGACAAGGAAAGATTGAGAGATGATCCTGAGGAACTGTGTCTTTTCTAGATTTCATTTTATCATCTGACAGCCATCCTCTGGATAAATATCAATTCCAGGGATGCTTTTCTTTATATCTAGTATGATTCAAGTAATAAATAAAATTATATGTATCTTGTGATCCTACAATCAAGATCATTAATTTATACATTATGGGGAGCTGGAGAGATGATGCAGTGGCTAAAATCACTTGTTGCTCTTGCAGGGAACTAAAGTTACTTCCTAGCACCCATATGGTAGCTCACAACCATCTGTAACTCCATTCTCAGGCAATCAGCAGGCACAAATGTGATGGACGCACACATATGCAGGCAAAACACTCATGCACATAAAGTAAAATAAATAAATCTTTTTATCCATTACCACAAGTTATCATTTATTCCTGTGAGTATGGTAATAATTCTTAAGATCTATACTCTTAGCAAATTTCACATATATAGTACAGTACAGTTAATTCTCTTGAATTCTTTTAGAATTTCATTTGATGTATCTTGATCATATTTTTCAACTCCTACCAGGTTCATCCCTACATTTCTATCCCTTTCAATTTTATTCTCTCTCTTTCTCTCTCTCTCTCACACACACACAAACAAACCCAGAGAGAAAGAGAGAGAAAGAGAAAGAGAGAGAGAGAGAGAGAAAGAAAGAAAGAAAGAAAGAAAGAAAGAAAGAAAGAAAGAAAGAAAGAGATTCCCCTAGATTCCATTGAGAGCTGCCTATAAACTCCTGGGGCCATGCACTAGAACACGATATTGAATTACCAGAAATTACACCCCTAGAGAAAACTGAATTTTCTCTCCCCAAATGCCATCAAGTGTCCATAGCTGCAATAGTCTCTTAGCCTTGGAAAAGGGGTGTGATATAGTTGCCTATTTGTGGCTGAGCCCTCCACTGACATTCCCTGCTGATTCTGAGTTTCTGTGTAAACCAACATCTATGTACAAAGAACCCCTTGATGAGGTCTGAAAACTCTACTAATATTCAGGTAGAGAAATTCTAATTTAAAGAGGAGTATGATACTATGTCATAAAAGAGGTCAATGGAAAAAAGTGGAGTGAATGTGTGGAAGTTTCGGTTAAAGGAAAACTAAAAGGAGGAGGCAAAGAGATGAAATCCAGGTTCTCCTCTGGATTTGGGGAATGCACCCATAAAAGGAATGGAGAAAAGAAGGGGAAAAAGGAAAATAGAGCACAAAAGTGCACAAAATAGTAAAAGGCACTATTGCATTTATCAAATTACTCTTTATCAATAAAAATCAGGAGTCAGATATTGGGGTGAGAACCTGAGTGATCAGAGAAGTGGCAGAGAAGCGACCAGTGAGTGACCTCCTATCTTTTCTGTTCTTCCGTCCAAAAGGACTCATATCCTCTCTAAGCCCTACCCTACTACTTCCTGTCTCTCTATCTGTCATCAGTCCATCAAAACTTCTATGGTTAATTTTGGTCATCTAGTATCTAACTCCATCCTCTGATTCAAAGCAAATCTTATTGTCAGAATGCGATCATTGCACAAGGCACAAATAATAGTGTTAGCCACTCCCATGCCTCCCTTACTACATAGGTAAGAGGTGACTGTAGGTGATGGGTACACAGGTGGAGAAACAAGATAATGGAATCTCTGGCAAGTGAAAAATAGCTGTAGTGGGAAGGAGAGCCAGAAGGAAATATAAGAAATGAGATCACTGGTCTAAGTGTGGATCTCCTTTCTTGGCCAATCACTGCCTGCTGGTCCTGACTGTGCACTGTATTGCTCTTCAACAGTCCCGTTATTCTGCTCTTCTTGCATGGGGGCTTCTTGCAATGGGCCTCCCAGTCCCCCTTGTATATGGGTTTTTCTTCACTCTGTTGAAGGCTGTGGATGCTGAGGTAAATCCCATGGAGCTGTAGTTACTGAGTTCTTAGAGAGGCTGGAGCAGCTGGCAGCCATGCGGTGCCCAAAGTCCTGTTCAGAGTTTTGTTTACCTCCCAGAGCTCCATCTTCTTCCGTTGGGGTGCTGTTGATAGCCTTGGTAGTAGTCGCTGGGAACCTGTTTTTTGAAGTTCCTACAAGCCATGGCTTTGGAGGATTTCCCGGTCAGTACTTCAGCCCAGTTTCCCTGGGGAAACACCACTGTGGCAATGAGACCTGCTTTAGTTGGTCTCACAGTGGCTGGTCCAGTTTAATGGTAGAGAAAATTCTTTGGTCAGAGTCTGGAATAGGTTTGTGGAGATGATGATATAGGTGACTCCAGGGCTTGGAAAAGTAACAGATGGAGTGACAAAATGTTCCTAAGTTTCCTGTAATTTCCATCTGACTTGCAATCTCTTTGTATTTGTCGTGTGTGTGTGAATGTGTGTGTGTGTGTGTGTGTGTGTGTGTGTGTGTGTGTGTGTGTGTGTGTGTGTGTGTGTGTGAAGTTTTGTGTATATGCGTGTGGAGACCAGAAGACAGCTTGAGATGCCCTGGAGGTGGAGCCACAAAGTGACTGTGACTCCCATGGGTACTGGGAACTGAACTCGCGCCTTCTTTAAGAGAAGTATAGCTTTAAAGACTGAGTCATTTCCAGACCCACGTGTTGTTATTTACGGGGTCCATGAAAAACATGCCCAATGTATGGGCACACATTTTTGATAATTATCTCTGTGCTCTGACCCCCATTCTGTTTCTGACTTTCACAGAGTTGATTTCCAGTTCTCTCTGGGGATATCTGGTCTGTTGCATAGCATTTTATGCATTATAGTCTTCTGCATCATTGTTTTTTACTTACTCATGAAGAAAATACATTCATCTCTCTCATAAACATGCACTAGTTTATATTTACAGGCATTTATTCCCTTCCCAATTTTTATTATTTTGTTAACTGTTTTATCTAATTCCTTAATATTTTGTCTCTGATTAATCCAGTTCTTAAGATCTTATATGTTTTCAGTGTCTTTCCAACTTAATTTCATTCACTCTTTCACATACTAAGTAATGCTTTTATTATGAATTTAGTTTGACTGGAAATAATCTATGGGATTTCTTTTTTAAAATAAGGATCTCATGTAGACCAGGCTTCTTTGATTTGGCCTTGTCTCTAATGGTGGCTTTGAACTTCTCCTCTCCCTATGTCTACATTCTTAGTGGCAGGACTATAGATATACAGCCCCACCACCAGCTGCGTGTGTTATGTGTTGCTTTGGACGGAAGCCAGGACGTGTCAGTCACCGTGTCAATGGAGTGAAATCCCCACCCAGCAGTCATCCATGGGAATTTTGAGAGACAGGACTGACTTTTTTCTTCTTGAATGGACTTGCTTATTTCTCTGTGTTGGGCAGTGAATACACTTCTGTCCTAGCATGGAAAACTTTATTATGGTTTAGAGTTTCTCTACAAGAGCAGTCAATTCAAGCCCATGCTTGCCTGGGGATAGGTCAGTGGTTGACAATTCTCCTCTCCTGTTAAACTTGTCTTCAGTAGCCTGGAGCTGTGGCAGGGGGTGGGGATGTTCTTTCCTTTACTCTCTGTTTCTCTCTTTCCCTCTCTCTCTCTTTTCAGAAGAATCCAGCTAGAGTTTCAGACTAACTAGGCTATGGGCCCAGTTTTTTGTTTTTATTTCTCACTTTCTCTTGTTAAATTCTAATCCTTAAGACTGGAAGTCAGCATTTATTTGTTCCAAAGCAACTTCCAGTATTTGTCCCTAAATGATCTGAATCTCAGAATTTTTTAAATCTAATTTTTATGTGATTCTGTTTGTGATTATCCTGTTTGTGATTATCTCTTGCTTTTGTTTTATTTTTATTTATTTATTTATTTATTTATTTATATTGTTATTATTTGGCTTTAGACACGTTTCTTCCCAGAGAGCTTCAAAATACATTTAAAAGGATCGGTTTTACTTTCAACCCTCGGAGAATTGGTTGTTGATTTAGGGGAAGAGGAGAGGAAAGAATGAACGTGTGTGAGGAGAAGACACAAGCTCACTGCAGAAAGATTTTATCCCTAGAGTGGGATGAAACTGGAGCAGATAGGTTCCCCGCTGTCTAAAGTGGGGTGCACATGACTCCCTTGGGTTTCTGGGGGAAGGAAGTTGTTTTATTTTGTTGTTGTTTGTCCATTCAAGTCCTTGAAGAGACATGTGTTAAGAAATTCAATTAAGAATCATTGGCGTTTACCAGTTAGGTAAGGGCGGATGAAGCTGAAAGATAGGAAAAGTTAGCAACCAAGGATAAAAGCCCGGGAGGATGTTCTGTTCCTGGAAGATACGGAGAAGGAATACTTCGAAAAGAGCATGGGGGCAAGAGCAACGGCACCAGAAGACAGCCTTCAACAACAGTGTCCCTCTGCTGCTCCTTGCTTTCGCATTCTCTCCCCCTCTTCTTCCTCGATATTTTCTGAGCGCTGGCTAGGTGATGTACACGTGTGGTATGATGTTTTACTCTTTTGGCTTTTTGGGGAGGCGGGGGGCTCACCACCCAGCTCTCAAATAGATCACTCACGCGGAAGCTTAGTTTTACTTGTAAATGCCCAGTCTTCGCCTGTCTTGTTCTAATCATATTTCATCCTGTCTACCTTTTGCCTCTGGGCTTTTTCCTTTTCTTTCTTCTGTATATCTTACTTTCACTCTTACTCTGTGACTGGCTGTGTGGCTGTGTGGCTGTGTGGCTGACCACTAGCAGCCTCTCTCCTCCTTTTCTTGCTCCTTCTCTTCTCTCCTAGATTTCTCCCTCTGTTTATACCTATCCTTGCTGCTGCCTCGCTATTGGCCATTCAACTCTTTATTAGGGCCATCAGGTGTTTTAGACGGGCAAAGGATCACAGCTTCACAGAGTTAAACAAATGCAGCATAAACAATAGCAACACACTTGAAAATAACATTCTACAACTTACATGTCCAGTTTAAAGCTCAGCCCTCAACAATCATTTGTTCTCTTCACATGACTGGGCCTGTCAACATTCCACCATTGGTGGAGAAGGGGCCCACCAATAGTAGAAACAGAGAGAAAAAGTGAAACAATAGGGGAAAGATTTTTCTGGCAAATATAGGTTCAGAGTATTATTCATTATTAAGCCTTACACTGGGATGATTTTTATGGCCTTGAGCAAATTAAAATACGTTTTGACATTTATCTATTTACTTGAGTACATGCATGAGGGTGCATAGACCACAGTGCATACATCGAGGTCACAAGCCCAATGGGTGAGCCTCAGACGCACATCCCAAAGTGCCAATTAAGACAGCTGACTGAATGGTGAAAAGCAGGAGAGATACAATCAGTGTGGCCACCTTGGGAAGAGCACAGAAGCAGGTCCAGTGCCCCTCAGTCCATCTTCCAGGAGCTGATGTGAACTTTACTTTTATGTAGAGGAAGAATTGGGGCATTGGCTAGAGACGTGAATAAATAAGCGATCCTGGTCAAGGGGTCCTACTGTCATTTTCTTAGCTCAGGGGTTTCAATGTGCTCTGACGTCAAGCCACCACAGGAAAGGTGACCCATGCAATTCCTACAAGGCCAAGCCTCTCCATCCTAGATAATCTCTGCTGGAAGCACTTGTTGTGCAAGCTTCCCTTCGCTCGAGGGTAGATCCAGTCCCTTGTCCCATGAAGGTACTTACAGATCTGGATGTATTCTGTCATTCCTGGAATTTAAGGTGACTTCAGAAGACAGATTAAGGACACAGACCCATTTCTGAGCCTAAGGCCTTGAATGAGCATGAGATAAGTCACAGATAGGCACTCCTTGATGATTACCCTTCCTGTGCAGAATAAAGCAGGAAGCTGAGCCAGTGTGAAGGAGACGGACACAGAATGAAAGCATAGACAGAGCAGGCTTGCACACTGCGTTTGGCTACCACAAGGGCTCAAGTGAGGAATCAACGTCTGTCGACAAAACAGCTTCTCAGTGCCTGACACAAGTTCATATACATTTCCTCGATACAAAATATTCCCAGTTGTGTTTTCTACGAGATGTACTTTTTTATTATAAATAAAACATACTCTGAGAGTTAGAATGGAATCGTTACCTTAACGGAAAGATATGACTCTGATTTTCCTGCGTTTCTCCCCTCAGTCCTTTCCCTCTGTTGCTCACAGGTCAGTAAAATTTTGAAAGCAGAAAGCTAGCTACTGCTGGAGTCATTGGCTTTAAACTATACTAAAGACTCATTTCCTCTTACTTTGTTCACACCCTCAGGGGATAATTTCAGAACAGAACAATAGAGAGCATTTCAGATGCTCTGTGAAGAATCAGTAGCATAGTATTTTGATGGGACGGGCCTTTAAAAAAATCATACACAGTTTATATTTATGGTTAACAAACCCCACCAATGCAAAGTGTGAAAAATTTGAACATTTTTCATCTGGCACTAAGAAATTCTAATGTACCCTATAGTATAAATGGTCACTTCAAATAACTAGTTTATTATTTAATCCAAACTGGCCTTTATCAAAATAATTTTAGATGTATTATACATCAGCATCAAACATACCCTCAGAAAGAAAATGATAATTTAATTTAAGCTTACTTTTAATTATGTATTTATGTGTATATTTATTTCCATGAATGTATTATTTATTTATGTGTCTTTTGGATGATGGTGGGGGGAGGTATATGTATGTGCGAGTGCAGGTACCTGTGGAGGCCAGAAGGGGGTGCCAGATTCCCTGAACCTGGAGTTACAGGCTGTTGTGAAATATTTTGATGGCACTCTGACAGATCCAAGCCTGCCCAATAAAGCTGGACCTTGAGTTGGGGGCAGAGCCAGTGACTTGCTGGCTGAAAATGGCCATAGAGGAGTCAGGAATTTGGATAGAGAAGATACGCAGGAAGGAAACGACAGGGACTAGAGTTTGAGCTCTCTTGATTCTGGGACAAGGGAAGAGATGAGTCTCTTACCTCTTAAGGCATCTGTAGTCAAAAAGCAAGGCCAACTAGTTGCTACTCAGGCTCTCTGAGCCGTCGGCTTTTCCCCCAAGCCTTTACCTTCTAAGTCTTATTGATAAATAGAATGATAAGGACTTAATTTAAACCCACATATCAGGTGCAGCCGAGTTGGAGCCACAGGACTGGAAGCCCCAGGCCGCGGCCTGAGCGGCCAGTGGGACAGCAGACAATAATTAAAGTATCAGTAGATTCATGTGCAGCCCCTAAGCTGACAGAACAACAACAACAGGCAGTTGGGGCTGCTCGCTGTGGGTGCTGGGAACTGAACTCCAGTCCCCAGGAAGAGCAGCAGCGAGTGTTCTTTATTGCTGAGACATCTCTCCAGAGCACTCCTACGGCTTATGTAGTAAGACAGGAATTCACGATTTGATGGAACCTTTAGAGCATCATTGTGGTAAAATCATGGTATATTAATTGAGATTTTTGAGATTCTGGAAACACAATTAAGTCAGACTCAGTTGCCTATGCTCAATTCATTAATCAAAAAGAAAAAACTGAAAAACAGGGAAAAGTTCATTCAGTGTAGCTACTTTGGGGAAGGAGTAAATGAAGAGGCTCAGTGGCGACTCACTCAGGTCCGGTACATCTTTAGGGTACTGATAAGAGGTCTGGGTGGGAATAGACAGCGAGAGGTATGTATAGTTATATGGTCCTAGTCAAGAGAGAATCCTGCCCACTGTGGATCAATCATTAGCTCCGATTTTATCTGCAAAGGAATCAGCTACGTTGTCAGAACTTCTTCATGAAATCTCTTCCTGGAAGACGAGTTCCTTCTCTGGCTCCAATCTTTCTCATGCCCCAGCATGAGATTCCTGGAGAAATTTAGTCCCTCAGGTTCTTGTCCCAGTAGTCTGATAGCCAAAGGTAAGGACTCTTAGTGTCTCCAGAGATCATCTTCTTTCCTGAGAGGATGACGGTGATAACACAAAATCAAATAGGTGGGACATCAAGGAATTGGATTGGTGGGGAGGTG
Organism: Ondatra zibethicus; assembly: GCA_004026605.1. Classification (NCBI taxonomy): domain Eukaryota; kingdom Metazoa; phylum Chordata; class Mammalia; order Rodentia; family Cricetidae; genus Ondatra; species Ondatra zibethicus. The sequence continues at coordinate 99,269 of PVIU01005302.1, read as the reverse complement.
AGGAGGATCTGGGAGGAGTTGGGGAAGAGGAAGCCGTGATCAGAAATCATCTGAAAAAAAAATTTTCAGTTAAAATGAGTCTGAAAGATAATGCAGAAACACATACTATGTGTCAATGTCTTTATCATAGTTTTTCTTTATCAGACAAATTTCATTATGTTTTTGTTTATAGATTGGTTTGTGAAGTACATTTAATTTTTTTTATGAGAAACAGCTTTCCTTCATTGACTATGAGCTTTGTGACACTTAATGTTTCTATGTGAGCGGGGGTTTCTAAGAGCTGTAGAGAGGGCTCAGCAGTAAAGAGCACTTGCTGCTTTCACAAAAGGTCTGAGTTTTGCTTCCGCACGCATGCTCTGCAGCTTACAACAACCTGTAAATCCAGCTCCAAGGGGGACCTGACACCCTCGCTGGCCTCTGACTGCACCTGTATGCAAATGTGCAAACACACACACACACACACACACACACACACACACACACACACAAATAACAAAACAAATCATTTTTAACAGGAGTGATTTCGAACAGAGGTGAGGCTGTAAAGCAGGCAGGATAAAACTCTCCTCCTTGCACTGTAAACACAAAATGACTGCACAGAAAGCCAACAGAACAGGAGAAGTGACACCAAGCAAATAAGAAGTGACCTGCGAAATAAACAAGCTGTGAATTAGTGGCGTTAAAAACCTTTACATTACACCCGGAGGCTAATTATGCCCAAATTGAAGACAAAGGTGTTGAGGGTTTTTTTGTTATTGTTGTTTTTTGAGACAGGGTTTCCCCGTAGCTTTTGGAGCAGGTCCTGGGACCAGCGCTTATAGACCGGGCGGTGGGATTAAAGGCATCCACCACCACCAGGCTCAAGTTTAACGTTAAGTGGAGTTAAGCAGGAGCAGGAGACTCTGCTATGTGAAAAGATGCTTCTTGAAGTTCATGTTTAAAAGTGACTGATCCTAGCACTTATTCCCATGGTAATGATCAGGGAGGGACTCACGGGGTTTCCTTGGTCCTCACAGTCATTTCAAAGTGGACGAATGGAGCAGAGCAGGAGACCTGAAAGAAAACAGGATGTTGTAACGTGGGCCTGATGAGACATAATTTCAGGAAATCGTGGGTGGTCACTCACCTTCTAGTCAACATGTTATTCACATTTGATTAATTACATTTAAATCTGAGTCATCTAAAAAATTACACTTTCTCCTTTTCTTGTGCTAGCTCATATTTTATCTGTTTGACACAAGCTAGGGTCATTTGGAAAGAAAAAAGTTTAACTGAGAAAATGTACCCTTGGACTGGCCTGTAGGGTAATTCACTGATTGATGATTGATGAGGGAGGGCCTATCCCATTGTAGGTGGCGTCACCACTGGGCAGGTGTTTCTGGATGATGTAAGAGATCAGGCTGAGCAAGCTACAAAGAGCAAGCCAGTAAGCAGTGTACCTTCGTGATCTCTGCTTCAGTTCCTGCCTCCACGTTCCTGCCGTCTTTGAGTTTCTGCCTTGATTGCCCTCAGTTGTAGACTGTTGCCTGGAAGCATAAGCCCTTTCCTCCCCAAGTCACTTATAGCTAGGGTGTTTTAAAACAGCCAGAAAAGCATAACCAAGACATCTGTCAGGTTGGTCAGGTTTCATTTGCTCAATCATCTGATGTAGGTCATAGGTAACACAGACATAGGTTCCTATCGACACCCAAAATTTTATTGGCCTGTGCTGGTTTATAACCATATTTTGAGAACATATTAATAAAGCATGGATTATGTCTTTGTGTTTATTCAAACTTTATATGGCAACGGTATAAGTGTTGCTTTCTAGTGTTGAAAGACTGTATCATGTTAAGGGAAGAAGATGAAATTGGGGCTGAGTATGTTTCCATTCTTCTCTTACCCTGGCCAAGGGACCCAGACTCATTGCTACTTTTGGTTTCTGATCCCTTTTTTCCATTATTTAAAAAACGGAATGACAACTTGATGACTTCATAATTCATATTAGAAATATGGAGAGTGTTTCCCATGTTGTCTAATATATAGTACTCGTTGTTTTGATAAATAAGAGGATAATAAGGCTATGAAGGGTCATGGGGCACACACATAAAAATCATCCTTTTTAATAGGATATGAGTTCTTTTAGTGTGTGTGTGTCTGTGTGTCTGTGTGTGTGTGTGTGTGTGTGTGTGTGTGTGTGTGTGTGTGTGTGTGCTGGTATGTGCGTGCAGAGGCCAAAGAACAGAACAACTTTAGTGTCATTCCTTAAAGCCCTTAGGCCTGCTGGGTAGGCTAGCCTGGCTGGCAAGAACCTCCCAGGACCTGATTGTCTCCGCCTGCCCAGTGCTGGGATTACAAGTGTGCACCACCATGTCAGACTTTCTACTGACTTCTGAGGATTGAATTTAGGCCCTCATGCTGTGTGAGAAGTGCTCTATTGTCTGAGCCACCTCCCAGGCCCTGGGATCTCCAAAAGCGTTCTTACAGGCCCTTAGTTCATCTCTGAACTATCACACTAACCCTGTTCGTGCTCATCACAATGACACCTCACGGAAATGACTGAGCTTTGCCGGGAACGCAGCACCCCAAAGTCGTCTGTGCATTGGGGAGAGGACAAAGAGAATCTAACATGGTGTGAGGAGGAAAGACAGAGGTTAGAAAGAAGGGCCAAAATAACGACAGCAGAAGAGGAAGAGCTAATCTCAGACAGATTTCCTCCTGGAAACGCGCCAGCAAACACGCGCTAGCGCAACGCCGTGAGTGATGATAGGGAAGGAGAAGCCATTCCTCACAGCGAGACCTGGGGGGGTGGGCACGCCTTTGTAAGAGAAGGATTTTACCATGCAAATATGTCTAAAAGATTCGAGAGAGAAAAAGAGGATGGTCCGACTAAAGAACCTGGACGTGTGTTGGGTGTCGTAGGGCTCAGCTGTCTTCAAGTTGCTGGCCGCTGTATCAATTACGTTGTTCAAAATCAGCTTAGTGGGCTAGACGGCAGCCATCTGAACGTCGTGTGTATTCTTTGTCATAACCTCGACCAGTCAGGAAGTGTGTTTTATGAGATGTTGCAACACAAAGAGATGGCCCAGTCAAGACAGAGAGCTCCATTGGCAGGGGAGAGCATCTGTGAAGTAGCATAGACCTGGAAACAGAGATATGTGTTACCATGCCCTCACATGACATCATGGGTAATGAAGGATGACACGTCGGAGCTAGGCACCTCCCTGTGTGTGTATCCCATAGGGAAAACATCTGCTGTCTGAAAGGAACTGGGAGAGACCAGAGGCTTGATGAGGCGAGCAAATTAGCCTTTTGCCATGAGCTGGCAACTGCCTAGACCCCAGAAGCCTTGGGATAAGTTGTGTGAAGCAAACCATGGGGCTGAGAACTTGGGCAGAAAACGTTGAAATGATTCTGAGGCCATAGATTGAGGACCCAATTTCCATTTGGTCCTAGGAAGTAAAGTCGGCACCTTTTAAGAGCATTTGCAAAATCTATTACTGTTGGTTGGAGAAGATGGCAGTGAGTAACCTGTTGTGCACGCTTGAGGGCCTGAGTTCAGGTCCCAAATCCCCACACGTGTGGCAACATGAATGTGTAACCCAGAGGTGGTGTGGGCATGGAGACAGACAAGAGGCCCTAGGGGCTCACTGGCTCGACAATCTGGCCGAAACAGAGAGCTCCAGGTTCAGCGAGAGATCCATCTCAAAAGAAAGAAGGTAGAGACCAATAGAAAATGCCTGATGTCAACTTTTGCCCCATGTGCGCTTGCAAGGGTGGTGTGCAGTAAAAGTCAACCACATATGCTTGATCCTCAGACCTTCCAATGAGTGCAAGGAGGGAATGGCCCAGTCTCGCCAGAAGATGGCAACATGCAGCTGCTTCCTACCTCTGCTGGAGCTCCTCCTAAAGCTGAGAACCAGCTCTGTATTCCGAGCAAGGCTCCTGCATTACAACTGTGGACAACCGCACTTCAGCCACATGCACCAGGTACTCAGCATGCTCTGCCCACAGGCAGTGTAGTTGCAGTCAGACATTGGCTTCACCAATGCTCCACTGTTAGGAAATGTTAGGAAAAATCTCAACTTCAAAGACTCTGGAAAACGATCCTGGGATTTGCTTGAAGTTTATCCTTCCTTATTTTCAACAATGCACAAGGCTCAACAATAGTAAGATTCAGGACTGTAGAATTGGACTATCCTAGCAAAATTAGTGGGTTTAATATGTATACTAATATATATTATCAATCCTTTGAAAATTTCATACAATGAATTTTGGTCATATTCACTGCTAATCTCTCCCTAATTTCTCCCAGATCAGCTGCCTCCTCTCTGCTTAACCCCTCCTCAATTCAACTCTTCTGCATTTTAAGGAATAAACTCGCTCACAGCAGTCTCCTGGTCCTCTGGCTCTTGAGGTCATTCTGCCCTCACCTTCCACATTGTCCCTTGAGCTTTAAGTGTAGGGATTGTGTGATCAGTAATTGGTGACCAGCACCAGTTGTAGCTTTCTGCAACAGTCTCCCTCTGCTACGTAAAGAGGATTCTTTGGTGTGGATTGAGAATATATGTGTTTAGAGTACATTGAGAGATTATCCTGGAGTAGGAAAGAGGCAGACGTAGGCTCTCTTCCAGGATCCATGGCCTCACCAACCACGGAGGCTGACCAGGTTTACAATGCCAGGCATGAACTCTCTCCTAGTGAGTATGATTTAGGTTCAATTAGGTAATTATTGGTTAATCCCAAGATATAAGTGCCACTGTTACACTTTTGAATATCTTCCTTGCCAGTGTTGTGATCTGTAGGCTTTATGGATGGATAGGACTATTGATTTTTTTTTCTCTTGGCAGTGTGCATAGCTCCTTCCAGTACTCTGAGACTAGTACTCAGGGAGGAGGCTTCCGGGTCAGGTCCAGGTATACTCCCCCAAGGCCAGGGGGTGGTGTCTTCAGCAGTAAAAAAACCTTACCTTCTTTTTCTGGATGGTACCAAAGGCAACCACAATAACCTATATTTTGGGGTGGGGGCGGGGGTGGTCTCTTGGATTCCCATGACCAACAATAACAAAAAAAGAGGTTTTATTCTGAAGCTATTTTGTCTTAAATATTTGTGTGTTTTGCATAACATTAGACAAATTTTAACTTTTCTCTTTCTTTCTTTTTCTTTCTATTTTTCAGTTTTTCGAGACAGAGTTTCTCTGTAGCTTTGAAGCCTGTCCTGGCCCTCACTCTGTAAACCAGGCTGGCCTGAAATTCACAGAGATCTGCCTGCATCTGCCTCCCAAGTGCTGGGATTAAAGGTGTGCGCCGCTACCACTACCCAGCCTATACCTACTTTCTAAGACTAATGATTTCGTTTAAACAACTTTATACGTCAAGGAGTCAGAAAGAGAATTAAGCACAAAGGTATCAGAAAGGAAGAAATACACACAACATGTATGAACACAACTGAATAGTTCTAATTAGAAGACTAAACGTATCTCTTATATCAAGAAATATATATACTTTTCCCCACAGGTCTGAGAACCCACGTGTACCATTCCAGTTGCTGAATGTGCCTGTTATACTCACACATTCCAGAAAAAACAAAGTCACCATATGATGAACCAGTGTACCTTGCTGTTCAGATTTGGGAAGAAACCCATTTAGCCCTCAGCTACTATTACTCCCTCTTTGAGTAAGGAACAAAAATAGCATTTGTGCCCTTCTATGTTGTGTTTACTTAGAGCAAAATTTCAGTTGTTCTCAGAAAAGCCAGAATATTTCCTTTTTCTTGGGACTCGTTGGCTCCAGCACGAGGCTGGCAGGAAGCAAGCAGCTGGAGGGTCTGTCTGCATCTGTTGCACAGTGCTCTTTCTCAGCAGAACCTGTCTCTGCCTCTCAGGAGACTCTCAGCGTGACCACTGGCCTCTGCCTGGGGACTAGACCTGTGGTCACACCAGGAACGTTTAAGTTATCTGTCAACGGGTCTTAGTTCCAGAGACACTGCTATCCAATAGCCCCTCTTCAAAGATCCTTTAGGGTTATATATATATAGTACTATCTAGAACCTGATGTCCACACAATTAAAAAAATATGTTTAATAGATAGCAAATCTAGAAAGAAACAAACTGGAACTTAAAACAAAACAAAAACAACAAAATCCCCACAAAAATACACCTACTACCTGGCGGTTTTAATACTCCTTTAAAATTATTCTCTCAGAGAAAAGAGATTAGTATGTCAATGAGAGAAATCTTAAAAAGAATAATTTCTACCTGAAAACTAAAGAAAGAGGGACACACTGGGAGTTATCTCTGAACTAGCCAGCTTTCCTTTTTTTAAAATTTATTTAAATTTTTTATTCATTTTACATACCAACCACAGTTCCCCCTCCCTCCCCTCCTCCTGCTCCCCGCTCCTCTCCTCCACCCATCCCCATCCACTACCCAGAAAGGGTAAGGCCTCCAATGGCTAGTCAACAGATCCTGGTACATCAAGTTGTGGTAGGACCAAGTGTCTCCCCCCTTGCACCAAGGCTGAGCAAGGCACCCCACCATAGGGAATAGGCTCCGAAAAGTCAGTTCATACACCAAGGATAGATCCTGGTCCCACTACCAGGGACCCCAGAGACAGATCAAGTCATACAGCTGTCACCTGCATACAGAGGTCCCATGCAGGATCCCCAGTTGTCAGTCCAGGAGTTCAGCTGTCTCTGTGGGTTTTCCTGTCATGATCTTGACCAACTCCTTGCTCATGTAATCTCTCCTCCCTCTCTTTGACTGGAGTCCCAGAGGTCAGCCCAATGCTTCCAGTTTTCTTACAAAAGATTACTGAGTTCTAGCTGCTAGAGAAATAATACAATTTTAAAAATAAGGTTGCAGCGCTTACTGAAACAATTAAGCAAAGGTTATCACGGAGCAAACTAACCAAGAGGAAAGCTAAAAGAGAACGTTTAGTAAAGGCAACAGACTATCATTGCCTAAAACCACCAGGTAATTATAGCATAGCAAAGAGAAGTAGAGATCATGTGCTTTCTGCCATTAGCTGATGCTCCACACCCTACAGCACTCATTGAATACTAGCAAGGATTCTGCCTGAACTTACTGGAAGCTCACTTCGCCTACATGAACTATGGCACTACGAGGAAGCAAAGCCATCATCCAGGGTGTTGGTGCGAAGGTTAATTTAATGTGACAGCTTGACTGGGTAAAGGGAAACTCAGATTGAGTGCTGTTTCTGGAAGTGTCTATAGGTGTACTTCCAGATAAGATAAGTGTATCAATCAATGATAAAGTCAGTAAAGTGGGTTTCCTTTCCCATGTGGGCATTGTCCAATCCATTCACAAGGTAGGAGAAAGAAGAAATATGTCTCTTTGATCCTTGTTTGTTCAGCTTTCCCAATCCTAGGGTCTTCATAAGTGGACTGTGATTATAGCAGCAGTGCCTTCTGAATCTTTACCCTACAGACAGCTGATAGTGGGATTTCTAGCCTTCGAAATCACATGAGCCAAAACATCACAATAAACCTCATCAAATAGATAGGCGATAGGTAGATAGACATGAAGATGATCATTAAATAGATAGATGATGGGTAGATATATAGATAGATAATATATATACACACATACATAGATGGTAGATGACAGCTAGCCAGATGGATATATGATAAATAGATAATAGACAGGTAGATGGATGGATGGATAGATAGATAGATAGATAGATAGATAGATAGATAGATAGATAGATAGATAGAAAGATAGGCAGGCAGAGAGACTAGAAGTGAGAATTTTACTAATAAACTTTTGCAGAGTTTTTGAAGACCAAATAAAGTGTGTACGCATCTATGTGAGTTCAAGAATGAAACCAGTGAAGAAGGCCAGGCAGCAAAGGAGAACCGGATGGAGGATCAGAGTTGCCCCTCCCACTCCACCATGTCTATGCAGCACTAGAATGAGTGACATCCCTGGGTAGCCCAGGACTGAAGTGACAGACGTGAGTAGGGTGAGGAGACGCAAATGTTATGATGCCTCCTGAAGTATCTGAACTTGCTCAATGCAAAAACTCTTATTGCAAATATCGGTGTCCGGGAATAAAGCTCTCCTCACTCTGGTAATTGAGTTTCCTCTATGTGGGGACTCCCACTGAGTTACTTTTAAAGCTACAACTCATTATGTCCATATAACTTCCATTTATATACTTACAAGTCTAGAAAATATTTTTTTTAAATCAGATTTCTGTATGACAGGAAGCAAACCTCTCCAATCTTTTCTTAAACACCCAGGAGATCCAAGAATCAGCAGCTACATGAGAAGAACAGCTATAGTAAAAGAGAAGGAGAAACAATAAACAAAATATGTTATCAGAGGAAACCGAGCGATTTCAGGTGCTCAGATTAGCACCTGAGAGCTGTTTGAGACTTTGTTAGCGCATAAATAAAACAGGTGCTGCAGCGTGATGTGACAAAGAACACTTCAAGATGAAGATGATGATTTTTGTAAGAAATCAGAACAAAAAGTTGGGTAAAATTGCTCTCTAGAATGAATAACAGACTTTGAAAATGAAAGTAGAAATAAGAGAGAAAACTACCCCCCAAATCCAACATCTAGTAAATATTCTCCCAGAAAAAGAACAGAGATGAGATCACTGGGACTAGAAAGTAGAAGAGGAGAGCTCAAGGAGGAAGCACCCAGCCCGTTTAAAAGAGAAAACTTCAAGCTGAGCCAGGAGGAGTTGCTCATCCTCTTGACATTTTAGAATATCGAAGAAATTATTTTAACTGCTATTGAGAAGAAAAAGGAACATTTACAAAGAAATGGGCCCATCAAATTTCTCTTTCACATCGTGTCTTAATTACACATGTTCTGATATGTTTGATAGCACCACACACACACACACACACACACACACACACACACACACACACACATGCACACATTCCTGTGCTGGAAGCTTGGTTCTCAGTACAGTGATGTTGGAAATTGGTGGGACCTTGAGGAGGTGGGGTGGGAAGTGTAAGTTCTAAAGTCATTTCAAGTTCTCTCCTTGGAAGATGTTAAGGAAGGAATTGTGAGGGTTGAGGTGCTATCAGAGCATCCTGCGTTCCCAAATCACACACCAGATTCCTGTTTTAAAATGTGATCTATGGCAGGATATATGACAGGTATATTTTTTTACTGTTCTTAATCAGATCTTTAACAGAGCCAAGTCAACACCAGCACCAAGCATTAAATCCCCAGAAGTGTGGCTAAATAAACTTTTTTCTCTATGAACTTGCAAGCCTCATACACTTATCATAGCAATGGCCTTAGTTATTATATTAAAGACTATACAAAAGACTGCAGGACACCTGTAATGTGAAACACGAATAATAAAAGCTCAGCGACTGATATTAGGGGTCAACTTGAAGACCAGAAAAGCGAAGCAGGCAGCCACCGGCTCTTACCTCGAGCTCAGTCTGAAAATGGTGATCCTGTCTCCAGGAAACCTCAGAATGAGCCTGAGACTGAGAGTTGTCGCCTTCTGTTTTATAATCTTCTCTAGTTCTGGAACTAAGTGTGTGTACCAATACTGCCTGGTTTCTACGGCAAGCAAGTGTGGCTCCTGGGACTAAAGGTATGTGTCATTGCTGCCTGACCTGTAAGGCTGACCAGTGTGGCTGTTTTCCTTTTCTGATCTACAGGCAAGCTTTATTTAATAAAATACAAATGAAGTGCCACTACAATGATGACAATAGAATAATGACATTTATGGAAGACAAACTCGAGGTGTGTTCAGAAACAATTCAAATGGGTAAAATAAGGACCCACAGCCTTTGTGTGCAGATTTGCACTAGTCAGCATTTTTTGAGGAGAAAAATCGGGTACCACTGAAGAAGGGGTCAAGAAACTGAAGCTGTTGATATACAGTGATCTTCATAGATGTGTTGGCTGGAGGGTCACATAAAAATGCAATTGCTCATTTCAGTTTTAGTACTTGGGCACAGTGAAAACTGCCTCACTCAGAACCTTCTCAAGAGAAGCTAAAGCTGTGGCCAGGAGTCCCAGGAAGTAGAAATACCTGCTGTGTCTAGAAGTGACTGGATTTTGTTTTGATTCTGGATGACTCAATGTCAGGGATGCTCTTCATCCAGGTCTGCTTGCTGCCTGGCATGATACATGTACTGTAGCTCTCTCAGTTTCTGTACGTGTCTAAGATGCTGTCTACCAACATATTTAAACCCAATGTCTCAAATGTCTAGGAGAGACAATACAGCGAGTGCCTGGTAAACCTCTGCTGGTTTTCTCAGGAAGAGTGATGACAAGTCTGGTAGGAAGTGCAGACAGAACCTGGCCCTAAACCTCAGGTTGTCTTGGGATGGTAAACAGTATGCAGTCCCAAATATCTGGGAATGCACAGGTATAAGCACCTCCACCTGAGATTTAGGGGTACTTCCTACCACTCCGTCCACTCATGCCAGATGGGGTACAGAGGATAACAGTAGATTACAGCACTTTAGTCAAGTTGTGAAGTCAACCCCTCTTCTATTTCCAGATGTGCTGTCTCTGCTGGCGCAGATACAATAGCCCCTTCGGACTTAGTATGCAGATACAGGCCTGGACATTTTCCCTGTACCCTTGGCAAGGCAATTAGAAGCAATTTTCCTTTCTAGGAAACATCACAAAGCACTACAGAGAAATTATATCAGTTCCTCTGCTATCCTAACAAGCCTGGCCAGCAGATCATTTTGACATTCCCAGGATGACACACTAATCCATTGCAGTGATAACGTTATTCTAATCCATTGCAGTGATAACGTTATTCTAATCCATTGCAGTGATGACGTTATTCTAATTGGACTCGGGGAGCAGGGAGCCGAAAGCTTATCAAATCCTTTTGTAATACGTGCTTCTTTCTCTGATTTAAAAGATGAGCGTTCTGTAGATTTAGGAGCCTGACTCCCTGGTTAAATTTCCTGGGGTGCTATGTTACAAGACATGTCAGGATGTCCTTTCTAGTAAAGGGTACCTGTGGCTGTGCCTTATCAATCCCACCCCAGAGTAGAAAGGGCAATGTAGAGATAATTCTATTCTTACACACCCATATAGTGTTTTAAATGGCTAATTAAGGAAAAGCTTGCACCTAGCAAGAAGGAGAATTTCTCCTGTGCTCACTCAGGTGAAGTGAATGGTGCTGTCTTATGCCACAGTTGGAGGCTTCCTGGAGAAAACGTCATGATGCTGAATCATTCCACTTGGGGGACTTTGCAGGAGTATCTACTCTGGACTGAACCTGTTAATATATAGTGAGCATCACAGATGTGTTAGCTGGAGGGTCACTTAAAATGCAATTTTTCATTTCAGTTTTAGTATTTGTAGAAGAGAGCCATGTAGACAGAACTTGGAATAGGAAGAGTGTGAATGTACACATCACCCTCATCAGGAGTCTGCCTGGGGGCACACCGTGGTGGGAAGATTCTCAGTGATCAAGTGGGAAATACTGCTTTTTCTGGGGGAATCTCAGCTCCCTTCACCTCCATCAGCTGCTTAAGGACTTTCTGTGAAATGATCGTGGTGTCACAGATGGAGGTTGTACTTGAACCTCCCTTATTAAACTGACCTTTCTGCTGCAGCTGCCAAGTGCCTGGGCTGCAAGCAATCGCAGATAACTGTAATGTCTAACAACCCATTCCCCAGAGGATCAGTGAGACACCCAGTGGCAGCCTGATTGTCTTGGACCACTTCCATCACAGGCTCTATCTACCCAGAAAAATGAAGACAATAACTATGTAGTAATTTGCCACCCTTGTTCACAGACTTCTTCAGTGCCACTGTTCTGGATAGTAAAATTGACTACCTATTTGGCAGAATTCTACATATCATCACTGGGTAGATAAGTTGCACTTTTTATTTTTCTTTGTGCTGGAGTAGACCCCAAGGACTCGTACACGTCAGGTAAGTGCTCTACTAGGGATCAAATTCCTCAGCCTCGAGAGGACACAATTTATAGTCAAGGATATTTGAAAACCATTTCACCCCCTTAAAAGCAATGGATTGACACATGTTCATCATCTAGATGGATGGATCCATCATCCACCACTTGACTGAAGGATTGATGGTAATGATGGAATCCCACCACTCTAGCCATGGAGACAGCATCCTGGGAGACTAAGTTACCATCTCACAGAGTGCAGTGTATGCCATAAATTGAATTGGCCACCGTCACTCCTCATGTCTGAAATAAGAGGCAAAAAAGAGGGGTTTTTCTTTGCTGAGTGCCACAGGAGTCCCAATCCTAGGAAAGATGGGTTATTGTTATCCAATAGGTCATAAAGAATTGGAGGTATCAGTTGACTGGGCCATCTTTATCTGCTAATGCTTAGCATTCTAGAATTAACTACTGCAGCAATGTATCAAAGACAAAGACCACTAAGACTGTCCACTTGGACTGTCCACCAGGTAAGGAGTCTATCCAGTAAAGGGGCCAGGAGAGAGTGGCAGCTATAAACTCACAACTGTGGGCATTATTCCTATGATTTAGAGTTTACTCCATCCATGTTTTAGATACCTTTTATTTAATTGAACTCTTTGTGTATGACATGCATCTCTGTGTAAGGTGTACGCGTGGGCATGACTTTTGCATGTGGTATTCGCAGGACAACATTCAGTCTGCACTTTTGTCTTCTACTTTCTTTGAGACAAGGTCTCTTTCGTTTGTCTAGGCTAACCAACCTTTGACTTTTGGGGGATTTTCCCGTTTCTGCCTTCCATCTTGCCCCCATTGAATTCATGTTCTCCCTGATTCACGTTCTCCCAATTATGTAATGAGTTCTTCATTCACCGAGCCATTTCCCAATCTTCGAGACACCTTTTATCAAGAGCATACATCTGACTAAATTGTAATTTTCAAAGAGTGTGACTGAACTGACATTACACACAGCTATTATTGGGAGATCACAGCTGTTGTCCATATCATCAGGAAACCTAGACAAGTGGCAAAGAAATACAAGGATCTAGAATCCCAACCTTTCACCTAAAAGAACAACGGGGAACCGTTAACTCCAAGACAAACAAGGACTTATGCAGAGAATGAGAAGCCGTTGTATAATCCATAGACCCATTGTGAACACCACTTACTGAGGTTACTTCAAATCTGGGCCTTTGTCAGACTCAGATTTAATTCAGGAAGTATAGACTCAGGAAGGATAAGCATATGGGAGTGACAGACGGGAGCCCAAGGCTAGAATGAACTGCTCTTCTTCTATGATGAGAATTCAGTGATGCCCGAGGTAGCAACATCAAGAATTTGGGGCAGGAGACATGACTCAGCAGTTACAAGTACTGGATGCTCTTCCAGATGATCTTGGTTTGGTCCCAGCACCTACCTGACAGCTCACCACTGTCTGTATGTAACTCCATTTCTAGGATACCCAACATCTTTTTCTGGCCTTTCACCTGCATACACGTGACATACAAACATACACACAGGCAAAAGCACATAAGATCAATGTTTTCAAACATTAAGAAGGAATGACATGAGCTTATTGTTTACAAAGGGAGGTAAGTACAAATGAAACATTGCTATTTTTCTTCTGACATAATTCCCCCAGAGAAGGAGGAATAGGAGAAGTAAAGATGAAGGGCTGAAATTTTTAAATACTAGACTTCTATACTCATTTAATTTTTAAAGTTACAACAAATATTTTGGTAAATCGTTTGAAAATATACAACAATTCAAAATAAAAATAACTTAGTAGGGCTGGAGGAGACCAAAAACAGTAGTTAAAGAGGGTAATTGTCCTTTTACTCTCCTATAGGTAAAGAGAATGAATTTTTAGGACTAAGCTTCTCCAAGAATGAGTATTGCTGTATTGTTGCCTAAAATAATTTTGTTTGTTGTCTATTTAACTTTTTGTCACTATTCTGTGTATCTAAGTTTTACTTTTGTTTTTTTTTTTTTTTAAAGAACAAGTAGGACCTTAAACAGTAAGTGAAGTGTTTTGCTTTTAAACTGTAAGGTGATGAAGGTGATGGCCTTGCATTGAAGGGGATAAAGCACGAGGCAGCCCACTGGTGTCTGCTGTGTAACCATGATGAGCTGGCTTTGGACCTTCAGCATCCACTTCAAAGCTAGGCCTGGTGGTGTGTGTCTGTCATCCCTCAGCTAGGGAGATAGAGGCAGGAGAACACCTGGAGCCCTTGGCCAATCAGCCTAACTGAGTCCATGAGCTGCAGCTTCCGTGAAGGACTCTGTCTCAAAAATATGGTAGAGAATAATAAAGGACGACAGCCTACATTGACTTCTGACTTCTGTGCATGCACGCACACATACATACACACGCACAAAATCAACATGTACATACACCAGCCTACATACGCACATGCACCCACACACAGGTGCAGACACTCACATCAACATATACAAACACACACACAAAGAGAATAGGGCACTGTGGTTGTGGATCTTTTGCTTTTAGGAAAATTTAACTAGGCTAATTGTAATTACATTATTTCATATTTGTGAGTGCTTGATAACTGAATGTTTTTAGAAAGTAAATCAGAATACAGTACTCATCTATATACCTTGTTTATTTTTGCCAGTTTTAGTAGGTTGACTTGCATATAACGAATAAGTGAAATTATTTTTAATAATTATTATTTCTTATAATTATCTTTCCATAAGTCTCTTGAAAGGTTCAAGCGAGGCACTGATGTCAGAGGTGAAGTTGAGGGTCAGTATTCATGTTCAGTGACAAATAGTACATAAGTAATAAATAGTACATAAACAAGCCTTTTTTTCCTATGTCTACTGCGACATGTTGCTTAAAATCTAAGGAGAGTGCATTTTACTCACACTGCACAGTTCATTGCTTTACTTTGGTCTGTCTGTTGGGGGAGAAGGGAAGAGAGGTATTTCAACACCTTGAATACAACACCTGTTTCCGAAACTTCCTCTGATCTCGCTGTTTCATCAGCTCTGCAGGCAAAGTCAACAGACTCTCATCTGCCACTCTCTTGAGAGAAATTAAAATAAAGTTGCCAGACTACAGTACACAGGACCGGCCTCTGCCTCCTGATGCTGGCCATGGAGTATATAACTTTCTTCCTAGCCAGTTTCTGAGTATAGCTGTGTCTGAACTGCCTGCAGAGGTCACATAGAGTGCCAGTGTTCAAACCTCATCCCACCTCAGGAGACTTAGAATATGGGATGCTGGGTTAGGGGGGAAATTATCCACATCTTTGGGTGAATAATTTAGAAGTTCCATGTAGAAAATATTGCCATATTAGATTTGGCAAGAGACTCTCAAATCATTCAATTTCAATAACCTCCATCATAAGAAGCATCCACAAAATTGTCTAAGTCATCCTTAACATAGTATTTTATGTGGATTCCCTCATTCTTACATTTATATTTATTTATATTTTAGTAACTCTTTGGAAGAAAGTATTTCGAAAGTACATTGAATGAATAGTTTGTAAATTGGTTCATCTTTGTGTTCCCTTCCTTCAAAATAGATTGCCTTAAAAATTATTCCCATACATGTAAATCTTCAAGCAAAAACTTGGATATAATGCTTCTTTCTTAAAACGTGTGTGTGTGTGTGTGCAGGTTAATGAGTGTTTCTGTGGGTACCCATATGGATGAATGGAGGTCAGAGGACAAATTGCTAGATTCATTTTTTTCTTTCTACCCTGTGGGTCCTAAATATTGAACTTAATTCATCAGATATGATCTCCAGCACTTTTACCTGCTGCTCCAGACATAAGCAGGTGAAAGGCCAATAGCAGACAGACTAAGACCAGACAGCAGATACTCGAGGGAGGAGCATTAGCCAGGAAAAACAGAGGGACTGGTAAATAGATAAAAGAGTCAAAAAGAACAGTTGCAATGGCGACACAGAAAGTGACAGAAGTGGGCCGTGCAGGCCAGGGAGGAGAGACGGGAAGAATGTGTTTCCTGGGATTCTCTTAAGGAAGATAAGACTCACCAAACGAAGATCAGACTTCCTGCTAGCTTAGCAGTTTGGAGAAGATAGGAGAAACAGAGGGTTGGGGTGGATATGGGTCTAGACAAAATACAGAAATGCATGTAAACAAAGGCCTAGTTTTCCCTTCACAGAGCATCACTTCGTGTGTCCTCCAGCCTCTACCTGTGAAATTCTGTCCACGGCTAACTCCTTCCAACAGCCATCAGCTTGTTTCAGAGCACAGTGTCTCCCACCTAGGAACTCAGTGATTGTCTTGCATGACTTTCAGGTGCCTCTGCTTTGGACCGGATGATGCCTCCTTCCCAACCTACATGCAAAACTCTAGCCCCAAAGTGCCCATGCTGGGTGACAGGGTCTTTAAAGGGATGATTAAAGACATGCGAGCTCCCAAAGATGGAAGCTATAGTAGTTACTTTTCTGATTACACAAACTCTTCACTCTGAAGATTTCTATTTTATTATGTGTATATGTGTATCTGTGGGTGGTTTTATGCATGGGAATGCAGTACCAGAGGAGGCCAGAAGAGGGTGTCAAATACCCTGGAGCTGGAGTTACAGATGGTTGTGACTCACGTAAAGTAGGTGCTAGGAATCAAACGTGGATCCTCTGCAAAAGCATGACGGGCTCTTAGACACTGAGCCATTTCCTCAGTCTCCAAACTTGTTTTCTTCCTGGTAGGGTAGTACACACTAGGTTAATAATTAAAAGCATATCATTGACAGTGTGCATAGACAAGTAACTTGTCCCTAACTATCATGACGAAGCCTTATATGCTACACATTCATAGACTCTACTCCTGTATGACTAGATGTGTCAGGGCTGTGCACAGTCACATTGCTGCCTGTGTGCATCAATGTCACAACCTCTTTCATGGAGAAAAATTTTAGCTAGGAAGTCTTCCTAAAAGTCAAGCAATACTCCATTAATTAGTGAAACATCTTTCTGTAACTGCTGTCATAAGTTACAGCTGAAGACAAACATCTGGATGATTAAGATAGTTGATCCACACTTTAATCACTGGAGTAGAATATTTATATACATATGATTGTATATTAAAGTGTTCTTTAGTACATTTGTCTGCTTTGGGAGTTGGTAGATACAGTCATAATTTTCTCAACATTTCCTGCTAAGGTCAATGAGCAGACTGTAGAGAATGCTGGTTAACTGTCTCTCCAAGGTTCATCAGCTTCTCTTATCTTCCTCCCAATCCTCAGACTTTGATTCAAAAACTGTCCAGTCCACTCTTCACGTGTCCCACCACCGTTCATGTGTCCCATTCTACTCTGAAGTCTGCCCTGGAAGAAGGACTGCCCTTGACCCATTGGTGCCTGGCATCTTCAGACTAGTGTGGTCTGGACAGGAGGAGCCCAGTAGAAGAGGAGAAGAGAACATTTGAGTATTACCTCCACCAGTTCCAGCCCTGGGCTGCTTTGAATGCTCCCACCAATACATTCCATGTTACTCACTGAGTTCTACTGACCACCCTCTCCCCCTGATTCCCTCCTGGTCTATGGTGACAAGGACTCTTCTATTGTCTAGTCTAAGGTACTGTGCTATGTCAAGTGTTTCAACTATGCTTAATTCACACTTTGTGCTCGGACACTTTCAGAGGACAAAAGCAAACACACCACCTCATACTGTCCTAAGGTAGTTACTGTACACCACTTCTGTTTCTTTTAGTAACAACGCAAATATCTAAATCATTCATGCGTAGGCCATTTACTTTGGGAAGATATGTCAAGCTGAATGCTAGATACAGACCTCAGTTAGGTAGAAGCAAATTAGAACATGATACTGTTCCTTCTGGTTACCATGATTAGCGAGAAGGCCTTGCTGAACACATAAGGTAAGACCTTAGCTTGGAGCTTTCATGCATTTTTTCCTCAATGGATAAACCAAGGATGTTCTGTCCCCATTATTACTAACAGGCATCCTACAAATGAGTCATCCGAGAAGGAACACAATGTGTGGACAGCAGAAGAGACAGTGATAAGATTGTTTGAGGTTGCCAGTGAGCCCTGAAGCATGACTTTCTGGGGTTTCATAGGCTAATGATCCCTTGGTATGGCTTTGGTCAGAGTTAGCTGGCTTTTCTCTCATTGGGACATCATGGGTCTGAACTGAAATTTGATTCTCATAATTCTCAATTTTTTCCATCTCATCAAGAATGGCTAACCAGATCATCCAGGAAGGAAGAACACACTAATAAGAATAATTCCTCCTTCTTAGAGATTCCAGGAAGCATTTCCAGTGACCCATAAGCCTGTACCAGGGAGCTTTCTTAGCCATTCTGGAACACACTTTGGAGGACTCCAGTGAAGTTCTCCAAGCTACATGATCTCTCCCCTTTGCAAAGTCATCCACGGCCTGATGTCATTACTGGCACCATTGTCCTATAAACAAATGTTCAGCTATAAACAGATTTTAGAAAATTTGTCATTCACAAGACTGGACAGAATGCTGGTGGCTGATGGAATTACCTTTAGAACAATCTTGAAAATGTTTTAATACTTTGAAAAAAGAGGAAAGACAGATGATATTAATATAGTTAAGAAAGGAGAGAAGATTCTAATCCATATAAGCAGAGATGCTGACCCAAGGGGAATATGACCAGAATCTTGTGGTCTCAGAAGTGCACTTCTTACAGACTTTGCAAAGCTGTCAAGTTACCAGGACCCATTTCAGTCATGAAACAATGCATCCAAATTCTCTAAAGTACAGTTGCAGAAGAAATACTTCTGAGATGCTAAAAGTTCTTCAAACAGAAAGAAAAGCAACATTTTCTAACACTTTCCATCAGGAAACATGAGATTCTCTTGTGTGGATTATCCATTGAGGATCAGGACATGATTTCTAGTGGGTTTTATATTAATCTGACTGTGTTTAATTAATCAATTAGTAGAATCCCACATACATGATAAAACTGGTACATTATTCACGTGTGAGCATACATGAGCTCACGTTGGCACATACATATAGTGATAAGCGGCTCTTCCAACAAAATTAGTGGTCCTATTCGACAAATGTTACCAAGTAATTCTTATGTGTTGAGTGTTTAAAGTGCTGAGAATATGAGTTAGGGAAAACAGTATTTGCCTATTAAAGCTATCAGATAATAAAATATATAAGTGGGTGTACACCACAATTAGTACTAAGAACTAGATGGAAACCTTGAGTGCTGGAGAACTGTAAAAACAGAGCAGAGAATATTTTAAAATGTGCAACGCATTTGTTGTGCAGGAGAGTCTTCACTAAGACAACGATTATCTGATATAAAGTTAGTTTATAAGTCATAAGTAACTCTCCGAGTTAAATGTCCTTGGCAGAGAGAGCATTCTATGAGAAGATCTTGAAGCAGGAGCTCCTGTGATCTCCAGAAATGTTAAGGCATGCATGTGTTTGGTTGGAGGCTTCACCCCAGCTCCTGGCATCCATTTTGGATGTTGTGGGGAGAGCTCCATTTCAAGTCCTCTCCCCTGGGAGTTGCCTCAGTCCAAACTCCACCTCCAAGAAAGCCCACCAAATGGTGACCCCTTCCCAGGGAGGGTCAAGACCCCTCCCACAGGCTATTTAAACTGCCCCCACAGAGAAGGAATTCGTTGTCTTTCTGGTTCTCCTTTCCCTTCTCTGTATTTACCCAGAGGGCCACCCATTAATGGATGCGCTGGCATCCATTAAACCTGGGCCTTTTCTAATTTGGTTTGATCTGGTGTGATTTGGATTATTCCTTTGGCGGAGAGGTTTGTCTGGCTGGAAAAATTAACAGTATGGGTTTACAGGATCATAAGAGGAGGTTTGTAGTTGAGGAAATCATGTAAGTTATACAGGGATCGCTGAGACTGACTGCTTTGAGGGAGCGAGTGATCACATGCTTTGAACTTATTGTAAAACTAGCTGTAAAGCCCTAACTTAAAATTAGAAGGTAATTTTAATGAACTTAAACATATTAAAAACATTAAACTTTTGAAAGCAATTTCTCAGTTTTAATTTTAACATTTGCAGAAACCTGTTCAGATCCAGGTTGCATCTTGCAGGGCTGTATTTTTTTTGGAATGAGCTCTTTATACAAACTCACTTCTCTTCTCTATTCTGCATCTCAGAAGCCAGAAATCTGGGGATTGGATTTCCTCAGCCTCCCCCTCTTGGGGGCGGTGTTAGATGAAACTTACATTCTGTCATGCCTTCTTGAAAGATTCAGAAGGCGAAGGAGACAGCTAAGAAAATTTCCCTCCAGCTTCAATGTAGGTCACAGCAGGATCAACACAGAGCATAGATAGCTGTGTAATGCTGGCATTTGCTGCAGTGTGTTGACCTCTGGGTGGCAGCAACAACCTGCAGAGGTCTTCATAAACCTGTACTGCTTCCTGAAAGCTAAAGGCCCCCACAAGAAAGACAGCCTCCCTTTTCCCAGTGATACTAGGCACCCACATCCCTGGGTCATATCTTCAACTTGCCTTGTTTTCCTTCATGATCCTGACTGACACATTTCATGCCAGATTAGCTCTAGACCTTCAAAGGTGGGACCCTTGTCATTTGATCTGCTTTTATTTGCCTACATTGATGACTGCTTTAGGTTCTTGAGATCAGTAGCCTGGCTGCAACAAGCTTATTAAAGAGAATCATTTAGGAGATCGGGTTGACTGTGGAGGAAGGGGAATGAGAGCTATGTGGGACACCAGTCACTTCTGACTGTGGCCAGGTCTGCAAAGGAGACAAGTTCAGAATCATTACATTTGGTTGAGGGTGTTGTCTGAGATCCAGAAACCCTCTAGGCTAGTGGGTCTCCATCTTCCTAATGCTGCCACCCTTTAATACAGTTCCTTATGCTGTGGTGGCCCCCTTAGCACCACAAAATTATTTTCATTCCTACTTAATAACTGTATTTTTGCTACCATTATGAATCATAATGTAAATATCTGTATTTCCCCATGATCTTAGGTGATCCCTGTGAAAGGGTCATTAGACCCCTAAGGACTCACAACCCACAGGTTGAAGAACACTTCCCTAGGCTTTATTTACAACCACAATTTCCATGGCTGTGTCTCCCCTTGAGTCCATTGCCTTGAAAGAGGAACACTGGTTTCTTGAAATAGATCAAGACTATTGCTAACTGCTTTCAGCCCCTGACTGATGGTGAAGCCCTACCCCTTTACCTTTAAAATGCTAAGGAACTGGTCCATTTAGTTTCACTGAACATTTCAAACAAATCAGTTTTGAAGACTGTTAAGATCAAGTGGAGAAGGGAGGAGAAAAACCACGTGTTACCGAAGACACATACTCATTGGGGCTAAGACGCACCCATGGTAGGACTTCGGATAAATAAACAACATCTTTTCCTAAACTATGGCAAGTTCCTCAAGGAATTACTCAAAATAGACATGATAGAAACAGAAATGGTTGGTGAAGGAAGGCCACTAGTTAGTTCCCAGCCTCTTAGCCCCGAAATAATCACACAGAAACTGTATTAATTAAAACACTGCTTGGCCCATTAGCTCTAGCTTCTTATTGGCTAGCTCTTACATTTTAATTTAACCCATCTCCATTAATCTGTGCATCACCACAAGGTCGTGGCCTACCAGCAAAGTTTCAGCACATCTGTCTCTGGCGGCGGCTCCATGGCTTCTCCTTGACTCCACCCTTCTTTCTCCCAGCATTCAGTCCAGTCCTCCCCACCTAGCTCTACTCTGTCCTGCCCTGCTCAAAGCAGTTCTTTATTCATTAATGGAAATCACAGCATACAGAGGGAAATCCCACATCAAATGGTCACTTGCTGACTTCATGCTAGCACAGAAGGTAACCTGTATTTTACAATGTCTAGGGCATAATGAGGCAGGCTTTAGAGCAAATATGGACTGGAATGCTCTTGGATGTTAGGCCAAGCTGCAGGGGTGTGTGAGGAGCATTCTATACACTGTGGGTCCCTAGGAAAGAACGGATGGAGGACAGTCTCAGTTTATGAAGGAGGGATTCAGGTGACCGCCTAGGCAGTTGCTGATCATATTATGATGGCTCTGATTTTGAGGTATAGGTTCCTAGCTCCATCTGGCTATTACAAAGAGGAGACTGACGGTTTTGCCTTAATTTGCCAACTTCAGAAACATCTACAACAATAGTAATAACTATACTGCTGATAATACTGTTAATTACATCTTGTACTCGCTGACTACATGCCAGACACTGGAGAACTAAGAACGTTCCAGGTATTAGCTCATCGAGTCCCCACAAGAGCTCTATGAACAAGGCACTATTATGATGTTGAATCATAGGTTTGTAAAATCTGAACTTATGAGAGGCAATTACCAGCTTGACAACATAGAGGGAGTTAATGATAGAGCCCGGACAAGGCCCTCCCTACTCCAAATCCATTAAACACTGTACTATCCAAGTATGACTTTTCTAACTTCTTTGGGTTCATGCCTTAGAGCAGCACTGTGGCTTTTCTGGAATAATACCATACCCTGGAGGCTTATCCTCAACATCCTTTCTTGCCATTCTGGAGGCTTGGAAGACCAAGATTAGGGATCTTGAAAACTCAGTGTCAGGTTCAAAGAGGCTGTCCTCTTGCTGTGACAGAATAGATCCAATGATGGCCACACCCCTTTACAAAGTCACTAATCTCTTTCATGAGGACTCCACCCTCGTGACCTAACCACCTTTTAAACCCCACTGCCACCTCCAAACACTATCATATCAGCAACGATTTGAGAGGGGGTGTTCCGTGGTAGCATATATAACCGAGTGCCCTATAAACTCTCCCCTCTCTCTCAAATCAATCCATCCACTCTCCCTACTGCCATCATTCTATTAACAGATGTGATTAGCTTCTTTAAAGGATAACTGTAGGACTCTCCAACTGGTCTACTACATTCATGGATCCAGCCCCACTTCTAATTTGTGTTCCACCTTATATCTGACAGAAGCTCAAAGCACAAATCTAATTCTGCTGCACCCACTAGCTACTGAAAACACTCTCATGGCTTCAAGCATACATCCATCCCTTGTACCTTTAAAGAGCAATATTGCACGCCATTAGAAGTTTTCAACTTTGAAGTCCCCCCCTGCAGGGCTGCAGCTCTCTTTCTCCTCAGTAGTACCGTTCCCTTGTAAGTCTTAGTTCAGTTTTATCTCCCTAGCAAAGTGCTGACGATCTCTGAGATAAAATAAACAAGAGATCCCATAGCAACACCTGCCTTTCCTTGGAGAATGGGATTCTATACGTACATATGATCAACATCAGCAAATCTTGCTCTCTCTCTCTCTGGTTACCTTGCACATCCTACTAAGGTGAGAACCAGGTTGTGTTTGGCTTACCACAGAGTCCCCAGGGCTCAGCGCACTTTCAGCCAGGTGCTGTGTGTGTAAGCAACGGTTATTGGATAAATGAAGTTTCAAACAGCCTTCCATCGTTAAAGAAGAAATGACAAGCCCTTCCCAGAGGTCTAAAAGGACATTCTTCCTTTTGTGGAGCCTGGAGTTGAGCTGATCATGGTTCAGTTAATTAGAGAGTCAGGATGAGTCACACGTGGACAACATTCCTGTGTGGTCTAGAAGAAGAGAGGTGAAGGGCCAACCAAGAACTTTCTCTGACTCGGAGCTGTGTTTTAGCTTAAATGTCTTCTTTCTTGGGCAAGCTAAGCCATGAACACATATGATCTCACCTGTAGCTCATCTTCTTACTCCATGTTTAGGACCAGCCAGGCAAAATGATTCTGTGTCTACGGTGATTAAGAGGGAGAACCAAGATTCTTAGGTATTTCCCTTTTGAGGGGCAGGCCTCTGGTGGCCACCTGGGAGGACAGCAAGGCTCTGGTGGCTGTCTCTACAGGATTGCCCCGAGCGGTGACAGGGAGGTGTAGAGGTGGGCAATGCATGGGTTGGTTTTCATCTCAGACTCTTATCTCCTTCAACCCAAACATCCTGAACCATAAGGTTCTACAGTTAGAGTTTATTTCTGGGATAGGAATGTGGTTGGTGGCAGACTGCTGGCAAATAAAGAAAGAAATAAGACCTATTGTGTTGGAAAGTATTTACTTTTGCAAAATAAATAAATAAGTGAAACTCAAGGAAAGGGAACACTGATTTAGCTGATTCGGAGTTTCATTCCAAAATTGGAATAAGTAAAATAAAATAAAAAAATAGATAATAAATAAAAGTATTTCTGTTTCTTTGACAAATATACCGGCAAGAAGCAGCATAGGGCGGGACAGTGTTCATCTGGCAAACATTTCCAGGTTACAAGCCACCGCTGCAGGCGAGTCACAGGGACCAGAGCTAGTGACAGGTGCCACACCATCTCCACAGTCAAGAGAAGGAGAAACCATGCTGCCCACTCACTAGCTCAGTACTATATCTTTACTTTATATAGTTCAGGGTCAAACCTGGGGAATGATACTCCCACCTACAGTGGACTGGGTAAGTTAAAAATCGAGTCAATCCCACACAGCTATGCTACACAGGCTAACCTGATCTGGAGAATTCGAGCTGACCTTCAGAACCAACCATCACAGCTGCTGCTATTTTGACTGGATCTAGAAAAAGGGATTTTTTTTTTTAATGAAAGGTAAAATATGGCTGCAGGTAACCGAGAGGCAGGATTCAAGGAGAACACACGTCTACTTTGTAAAGCAATCCATTCGGTGAATTTAGAGAACAAACACGACTTTGTTTCTGTTGACAATTTAGTGAGTTCTTGCTATCTTTAAGATTCTTGCAACAGAGCTTCAATTGGCCTCTGTAATCCTTTTGGACTTGGGCTTCATTGTTGGTGAAAAAAGGCCGTGTTTGACTTTGCTTAGAAACCATCACACCACAACAAAATAAATCTCTTGAGGCGTCTAGGCAACGTGGGCTCTCTTGCACCAGAAGAAGGACTGGTGAAGGATTGTAATGGCTCCACCCCGTGAAATGTGGGTCCCAAACCACCGCTGTGAATAACCAAGAATTAACAGGACAATGTCAAGCATCGTTTCAAGAAGTCAAAGTTTTATAAGACAGTGCCAAAATAGAAAGCTGCCCAGTTCCCCATCATCCCTATGACTGACTGATTTGACAGCCCAGGGGTCAGCAGTTAGGATGCTCTCTGAGGCAGATGAAGAGCCCACGGGGGGCACCTGTGCTCCCGAAACTTCAAGTCTCTCCTTCCTGGAACCATCAGTAACTTCCAGGGCCATTCCAAGCAAGTTATGTTCAAAGGCCAGCTGTGTTGTAGAAAACGTGGGCAGAAGTTAGCAGGCAATATCATGTCACATCCCTAAGATGCTGAGACAACCATGTCCCCCAGGAAGGGGACCCCTTGGCAAACAAAGACTTGCGCAGAAGGACTCTGTCAGAGAAGAGTCAGTGACCAAGCTTTTCTAGGAGGTAGGGAGCCTCTGGCAAAGCGCCTCCGGGTCCCCGCCCCTAGCTCTGCCTGGTGACCTGTACATCCTGGGGCTAAGGAGGGGGCGTGGTGGGCGGGTGGGGGGTGTTGGGCGGGTGCTCAGAAGCTGAACCCCGCCAGGGCGACCTCCGCTGGCAACGGGAGCAGCAGCTGCAGGGGGCGGGAGGTGGGGGAGGCCTAACCCCCTGGTGTGCAGCCTGGAGGAGGGACCGATCCTCTAGGCAGGGAGGGAGGGCAGAGCCAACAGCAGCCAGCGCAGAGCAGTGCGTGTGCGCCAGCCAGGAGCACCGGCCCACACCGGGCTGGGATTGTTGTACTCTGTCACCAGGGCTTCCTGGCTTCCGCAGCCCTTGCAGACAGCACCGGAGCCCCGGTTACAGGGCCAGGGTAGCAGCGCATACCCGGAGCCGCACGCAGCTGGAAGGAGGAGTTCGCTCGCGCGTCACCTCGCTGCTTGGAACCTGAATAAGGCCGGATCAAGGTAAATAGCAAAGGTAGAGATAGAGAGGAGAGAGATGGAGGAATGACAGGTGCAAGGCAACACACTGCAGCAAGTTTGTGCTTGCACGCTGACGCGCCGCGAACCTCAGGGAGAGGGGGTGGCGGCGGTGTATGTACGTGTGTGGCACTCTTGGAGAAGGCGATAGGGAGGTTGGCTAGCCTCTTTGCATCTCGTACGTACATATTCCTATTAATACCCGCTCTCTGAGTTGTCATTTCCGCTCACTGCACATCCCCTGGGCTCCAGAGATGCCCAAACGGCAGGCAGCGACGCTCTTATTGTTAAGGTCCTCGCTGTTGCTACTATCAGATGTGAGATGCAAGCGTTGAACAAATTCTGGGACCCTCCCTTCCTCCACCCCCAGACTATTTCAGGAAGGGCTGAGGGAGGGAAGAGATGGGTAGCGGGAGCCTAAGGCTTGAAAACTGCATAGAGGCCCAGGAGACTCCCCTGGTGCAGTCGCTTCCAGGCAGAGCCTACACTAGAGGGCAAGATAACTTTCATCTACTCTCCAAAACGACGTTTTCCACAGAGGCTTTGCACCCCTGAGGAAGGAGTCCTGGGAAATGGCGGTTCACAGGGAGCCAGGGCTAAAAGTGCAAAATGCAGCCTCTATGGCCCAGCAAGGAACAGCCACTGGGAGAGGAGGTTGGGTTTGCTATAACTGCTTGATACTTTGATAAGTCTGGTTCCCATCAGGCCTGTCCTAGTGAGAAATATCAACTGTTCAACCCTAGCTCCCTGAATCGCGTTTTCCTGAGCTTTCCAGTTTGGGATGGAAAACTTTTATGTATCTGAAAATATCCTGTGAGTGCTACAAAAACCCCGAATACATTATTTTTAAAGGCCCACTTATCTTCCCCTTGACCTAAGGAGAATCTACCTGATATAGATTCAAGTCAACATTTGATATGGGAGCCAGACCTATGCAGTAGAAAACACAACTCTCAAGCAAGCAAAGGTTATTAATATGACCTACATCTCTCTGAAATGCTGATTTAACTGTGAGTCACGAGGATTGTTCTGCTTGAGGTCCTTTATTGTCCACGATAAAAATTATTAACATGGATAAAAAGTTCCTGACATCGGAACACACAACTGAAAAATGTACATCTATTTTTCTTGTGTCTTATGTTTGTTTATATTACTTTGTGGCAGACGAAGAACAAAATGTGCCCCGGTCATGGCTAACTTAATATGTTTCATGTTGAAGATAAAAGAAAAAAAATCTTCAGACCATGATAGTGTTGGGCATTAAGGAACATTTGCTTAGCCTGGGGGTTACAGCCTCATTTGTATCTTTTTAAACTAAGGATTCTTTACAAGCTGTCTCAGGGTCCCCACTGTCCCCTAGGAAGAGCTCTCCTCTTACTCCCAGGGAGTGTGACTCAGAAAAAGCGAGTTTATCATTTCAAGATCGTCTAGAACTGCTTGCTGCCTTACTGGGTCCTGCACTCTCATGATTACCCAGTATACCTAGCATCAGAGAAGGAGGAGGTATGACTGGGCAGAACCGGAGGAGCCCATGACCAGGCAAGGTGGGAGGCATGCTCACAGCCCCAGCTCCGGCTGCCACACCCAGTGGCCTGCCTGGGACTGACTGGCATGCGGGGCTCGAGGCTGGCTCGTGTGAACATCCTCCTCCTAAATATTGGTGCTTCCTTGTGGTTGACTCTAACGAGAACTAAGGTTGAGCAAGGGGTGAAATACACGCGTAACCCAAAGTAAGGAACAAGGGTGGCAGATACGGTGAGGTGCACTTCGTGAGGTGCACTTCGTAAGCTGAGCTCAAATTCACCAAGGTTGAATCATGCCACTGGTTTTTCAACTGGGCTGCCTTGTAATTGCTTTGTTCTTGTTCTTATCTTTCTATGAAAAGTATCATTTCTTCTTATCCCAAGTAATTCTTAATCATGACTAATGATCCAGACAGCCTCCATGCATACATTAGTAATCTACTTTATAACCCAGGGGAGTCCTTTTCTGGTTTTTTATCCATCCCATTGCTTATTAATTTATGCCAGTACTAATGGGCAGGCAGAGAAAAATAATTGTGTTTAAAATTGTGCATTATCTTGAACTTATTCCCATAACAGACTTTACTAGAAAGGAGAGTAAAATAACTTCAGTTTAAATCATGGATTTCTCTACATTAAATGTTACTAGACATTTCATGAGTAGTCATATTTATCATAAACTTACTTGCATGCTTATGGTCGCAGTGCCTGACTTCTGTGTCTAAATCAGTGACATCACGCCTGGTTGGACTTTTCTGCTGATGTCACCTAGAACTGAAAATGCTACTTGTATTGCACTGGTCAGGGCGTGGGAGGGCGGGGGATCCCTGTGATCCAGTACCATTTCCCCTACTGCTTTCCTCAGTTTACTCCTTTTCAGTTGCACAGACAAAAAAGTGCTGGAGTAGCATGTTGTGCATTTTGAGTAGGGACCAGAAAAGTGGTGTTGTGACAGCTCGCCACTAGGCTTTCCATTGGTTCTGGTGTTGAGAGAAGAGGATCACTCAGAGAATCCAAACAACAGTGGCTAAAGTGCCTCTGCCCCCTGCGACATCAGTCCAGCAGATGGTGGCTGTTCCCACGCTGACCTGGGCGGCCACTTTACAAAGTCAGTCTACTTTGTCGTTTATGTCACCTCCTACTCTGCTCCCTAAACAACTGGGAGGCTTGTCTGCCTTGCTAACTACACTGACTGGCTAGATATTATACTATTATCTCTCACAAATAATTTATTACATTTTTTTGGTGAAACAATGAATATGGGAATATTACTTCTCTGTGTAGTAAGGTAGCTACTTAGCCATGCCAAATCTCAATGGTTTCTGGGAAGATGTGGAGATGGGGCAGGGGCTGTCCTATCAATTGGCATACAACCCACTGGGGTCCTTTCTGTCCATCAACTCACTGACATCCTTCCTGTCCACCCCAATAAGTTATCTGTACCTCCCATTCCCACATTCCTCATCTCATAACCTCTTGAATTTGTTGAAAACGGTCCTTATAACATGGGCAAAATGAGCTAGATCACAGTGATGCTGGACCTGCCCACCCTTCATGATGTGCGCAGACAGCTCATGTCCATGACTGTTGCTACAGAGCCAGTCTCTTCAAGCGCCTAAGAACCTGGCTGTCACTCATACTACCTTTGGCAAACACAATTGGGAGCTCTTTCCTAGTTTCGGGTGATTTCTTGCATCACAGGCAGAAAAAAAAAATGAGGCAAAGGAAAAAAAACGCGGAACAAGTGATCTTGCACGCCAAATGTTACTTGTATTTGTGCCTCATTATTTATTTTGACGGTGCTGGGAATGAACCCAGGACCTTACCCATGGGAGGCAAATTGCTTATCTCAGAGTCTCACAAACCCTATACTATGTTTACCTTTCTAAAACTTAAGCAGGATAAAATTAAACACAAATCTTCATATGTGAGCTCTGCATTATAGGTAAGGAAACAAGGGCTCAGAGAAGTCTATTCTCCTTAAGATTATGTGAACAGGTTTGGGATGTGCCAGTGAAACACTTGCTACAGAAGCATGAGGATCTCTAGAACCCACATAAGAGCCAGGCATCATGGTACATGCTTATCATTCTAGTACTTGATGGCAATAGTAGGGTTTGTGGGGTTCCCTGGACAGTCAGTCTAGCTGAGTTGATGAGCTCCAGGTTCGGTGAGAGAGGACATCTCAGGAAATATGGTGGAGAATGATTGAGCACCAGATGTTGAGTTTGGCCTACACACACACACACACACCCATACTCATCAGCACATACACATGAACACATCAGAGATCATGTGAACAATACCAGAGTCAGGTCTAAGTCTTCCTTTGCCAGAATCTGTGAGTTTTCTGGAACTTCCTTCTTTGACAACTGTCATTCGAAACTCCTCATGCAAGATCCTCCTGAAACTAAGCCCCTAGCTGGCACCAAGTAGAACTTGTATTTTCAAATGCCCAGTCTTTTTTAATTACTTCCTTTTCATTAATTCGAGCTTTCTTATTAATCACATGACCCTGTTTTACCAGCCAAAAGCAATAAAAGCATAATTTCACAATATCGGGTGTCTGTGCCGAGGCAAAGGATCGAAGTGAAATAGTTTATCTTAGCCCTGACCAAGGAAGGATGTTGCATCAGCTCTTGTGCTAGAGCAGAAGGGGCTTGGTGAGGAGGCCTTGTCTCATAGACACAAAACATTTTGCACTTGATTCAATAATTTTAAAAAATCAATATTGGATGTTCAGCATGTATCCATGGATATAGTTAGTGTCAATGAGTGAGAAGGGAAGGCAAGAAAAGTTGAAGTCCCGGGACTAGGGTGTAGTTTTTAATACGCACAAGGTCATAGGTGCCATCCCCAGCACTACAGAAAGAAAACATGACATGTTCCAGTCCCTGTACTGCTGACGTTCACAGCCTTGTTAGAGTGAAGTAAGCTTATGGTGTCATGAGGACGAGCCAGCGTGTACTTACCCTCATAGGGATTACTACTGCTAGAGCAATATGTACTGGGGCAGCCAGGGAAGGCGCCAGGCAAATGGGGTCCTGGGTTAAGTCATTAGTAAGGTTATTTCTCTCATCAGCTTGGAATTTTTACAGAAATTATAGAAAGGGACTTTTTAATACCACTGATTGCACCACGAATCCGTAGTGTCTCCTAAGACCCCTCAGTTTGCTCTGTCTACCCTGGGAATGCATCTTCCTAGATCCTCATACTCTTGGCTGTCCCAGACCTGCCTATTCCATCATCAAGCTTTGTAAAGTTCACTTCCTACTTATTTTTTCAACTTTATTTTCTATTCACTGTCTCTTCTATCCATCTCCCACCTTTATTCTTGAGATGTCTTCCTTACCCAGCTCCCTGGGTCTTCTAAGCCTACCCACCCCAAATAGAACCTTGAAAACAGTGCCGGGTAGGGGATGTAGCTAAGTTAGTAAGGCACTTGTCTAACATGTACGAAGTTGTCATTTTGATCCCTAGAATGGCATAAATGAAGCATAATAGTGCATACCCATAAACCCAGTACTAGAGAGTTGGGAGCAGGAAGATAAGAAGTTCAAGGTTACGCTCAGCTACACATCAAGTTCAAGGCCAACCTGGGCTCCGTGATATCCAGTCTCAAACATACAGGCATCAGAAGCTGTAATGCTAAATTTTATCTTCTCATTTCTGGCTTCTTCGTGAGAACGAGAACCACCCTTCTGAATATGCATGAATAGCCTCTACCCTCTTCCCTACACCAGACTATAGTCCTTCAGCATCAAGCACCAGAGCATAGTGTTTTGGTACTAAGGCACCATGCTGTTTCTCTGGCTAATGCCTTTCCCGAAGCCAGGTGCAGCCTGCAAAGCAGCTTTTCCCCTGATGCATTCACTCCAACTCAGCTGAGATGTGAAATCCTTCTCAGGGCATCACTCCAGAACCCCAGCATTGGCATAACCCCCACCTTCTGTGTTCTCGTAGCTTTACACTCATACTTACTCCTGGGGTTTTGGAAAAACTGTCTCTTCTACTTTCCGTCTCTCACTATGTTCTATCACTCTGCAAAAATAGGTTCTGTGCCACATTTATCTTTGTAGTCTCAACCCTGAGCTCCAGGATTTCAGAGTGTGACTTATGCAGTGGCAGGGAAACTGGGTACATGTGAACAGAAGCAGAGAAGTCGTAGTTTAATGTGGAGAAAGAAGTGGGATCAATCATCCTAGGACTGATCTTTTTGTGCCATGGGTATGAACAAGAAGAAGGAGAGAGAGATGCAGGATGATGGAGTGATTTATAGGAAAAAAAGCCACAACTTTTAATTCTATAATCCTGATTAGAAAGGGTGGTGCTGCCTTAATCATCTCTGAACTCGTGGGCTGGGCAGGGACTGGTGTGGGGTAGCTGGATTGAAACAAATTTCTGTTTTGTTTTATTTCTCGGTGTCTGGGCTTAAACTAAGGATTTGCATGAACTAGGCAAGTGCCCTAGTACTGAGCTATAGTCCAACCCAATTTCTTCCTTCACCTCTGCTGTGCGTTATGTATAAGGCTATCAATAGGTACACCTACGGTGGGTAGATTCTAGAAAGGTAAGTCAACATGGATGCAGATCATGGAGCTACATCCTTGCATTCAAGGAGCCAGATTTTCTAACATTCAAGGAGTGAATTATTATAAGGTTCCCTGGAATGCTTCTTATATTCTGGTCTGCCGATTACAGCAGCTCTGGTGTGTAGGCAGATGGAATGCTTTTCTTCGGGAGATATGATTAGGTGGAGGTATGGGCCATTGGTGCATGGTTAAATGAGTTATTTACTCCCCCCGCCCCCCTGTCTTGAAGAGCTATCCACTGAGCAGTAAGTCTTTCATTTACAAGATGCCAAGTGCTGAGTCTTACTTCCTGTATGTATTTTTTCCCAATAGCCTCTGCCTCCCTAACAATTGAAGCTGCTCAGTGGGTCACTGTCTCCTGAATTAGAGTGAGCAGATAGTGAGGTCTTCTTCTTCTTCAGCACACCCTTTTGATATCTGGATACACGTGTAATGTTTTGCTCCCTTTTTCCGACAGTCATCTCCAAATGATATGACCGGTTTCACATCGATACATTCCAACTAGAGACCAATATATACGAGTATTTACAATGTCACTTAAAATAACAATTTGTCATTGGGTTTAATTACTTACCAATTCATTATTCACTCGCTGTATGTTTTTTACAACATATGGAGACTCCTACTTTATTCTTCCCCTTCAAGCAAGTGGAACGTTCAACACACGTGTGCGTTGTGCTTGCTTTAGACTTTTGATTTGGCCATTGTCATTTTTCTCCCAGCCCCATTCCTGTTTCCTCTAGCATCATCATTTCCAGAAGATGCAGAGTGACTTTCCATGAAGATTTGCTGGACCCAGGCCTCAGAATAACCTTTATTGAGTTTCCATCTCTGAAGTCATTACTCTTCTCTCTAATTACCTTGTTCACAGCAAGACTTGGTTCAGCTTACCTCAGGGTTAAGAAATCCTTGTTCACCGTACATTTCTCAATGTCAGGGTTTCACTAACTACTTGCCTACCTCTTTTTCACCCAGAATAAGAGTAATCAACTGCACCCTCAAAGTAGAGAATTGAGAGGGGTGTTAGATAGACAATGTCCCATATGCTTAACTCACTCCATCCCGATCTTACGAATTACTTTAGAATTGTTCTGTATTAGGAGGAAAAATACTAAGCCAGTACTAATTTTATCTCCTAAAATAAGAATATTTGGAAGTCATAGTCATCATAAACTAATTCATATATTAATATGGTTTCTTATTTGTTTTACTTTCTGAGATAATACCATGTATCCAAGGCTGGCCTTGAAAGTCACCCCTCATTCCCCATGTAGCCAGTGACCTTGGGTGCATGGTCCTCTTGCTTCTATATCTTGGACACTGGAATTGCAGCCCTGAGCCGCTATGCCTGGGCTGTATGTTGTAGTGAGGATTGAACCTAAGGCTGTTCATGTACAGAAAAGCACTCTACCAATGAAGCTACACCCTTACCCCTATCTGTCATGTGTTAATTCATCAACTTGTTATTAGAAGCTAGGACACGATATGCTTCTTGGAAAGTATTCAATGCAACCATACAAAAAGGGTCTGTAAAACAATTAAAATATGTTATAAATTAGTAAATTTACACTTTAAAAAGAAAACAGTGCAAGTGAGCCCCTCCTGTGCAGAGTATGTTTCTCAACGTCAAGGTTTCACTAGCTGACTTGTTTCAGGCAACCCACTTTTTATTTTATCTGCTCACATGCTTTATTGCTCGGGTTTCTGTTGCTGCAATAAAACAGCATGACTAAAAGGAACTTAAGGAGGAAAGGGCAGGTTTTAGCTGATGGATCCAGGGGCATCAGCCAAAATGCATCGTGGTCGGGAAGGGATGACATGGTGGCAGGTGTAGGAAACAGATAAATCACATGTCATCCCTACAAGGAAGCAGAGGGGACCAGAACTTGGAACAAAACTATTAACCCTCAAGGGCCATCCCCAAGTGATGTTCTTCCTCCAGCAAGGTCCCACCTCTTAAAGGTTCCATAACCTCCCAAATCACACCTCCAAGTGGGGATCAAGTGATAAATATATGAGACTATGCAGGATATTTCTCACTCAAACCACTACACATCGTAGCAACTTTAAAACTTAATTAGTACTTTAAACTTTCTAGTCTTTTCTGTATTAGTGGTTTCTCTTGATAGTGAGTCAGACATTAGAGTGGAATGGGGCACGTTCTCATTTTGCACTATGACTAAGGTGGGTATTTTTCATAGTGTATTTTTATTGTTTTGCTTTTCAGGTTCTTGAGTCTATGTAAGAGGGCTCCCTGAACAAAAGAAGAACGTGTGGCTCACCACGAGAGAATGTTGTCTCCTCACTGATCACCATGAGTACTTGGGGTTTGTCTGAGAGTCGCGGGGTATAGACAAGACTGCACATGTCATCTGAAGCAGTGTAGTATCACCCCACACTGAGGGATAACGCTTGGCACTGGTTCCATGCTACAAGAAGGACCATGGCAACCTCCAGGGCATCTTCGAGATCCCACCGGGACATTACCAACGTGATGCAGAGGCTACAAGGTGAGCTGGAAACATAGTTTTTACATATGCGCAAATGAAAGTATCAATTTACCTCAGCGTGTCTTCTATTTACTTGGTCTTTCATTCAACTTTACAGAGTTACAGCAAAGAAGAGAATAGTCTGGGTGTTTTCCGTTTTAGTGTGTTTAATAAGTCCGTGCTGTCCTTGAGATGTCATGGACTCCATGTGAAAAGAAAAGACAGATGTAGTTCATTGTGATTGCGTGTCTGCCTTGGTGTCCAGTTGCAAAATCACTTATGCCAGTGCTGGTCCGATAGGGTTGCCATGGCAATGCTGCCCAGCAGCTCCATGTCTAATCAGAGACTAGGTTTACTGAGAACTTCCAGTCAGGTACCTTACCTTGTGTTTATCTGTCTGTACTGATTTGTGACATCAGTGTTAGTTGGACATCCTTCCTGTTTATTGTTGGAGAATCCTTGTTCAGCAAAAAACCAGATCTGGTTGAAAATAGGACCTCGACCTCCTCCTACTCCCCAAAGACTGAAAGTTCTGATTGGTTTTATTCAGCCCTAATGATTTCAGACTTGAGTTGTGCATCTTGATCTGTGGAGATGGAATTGTGTCCTCTGACTGTATGATTTGCCCGTATGCCAGGAAGAGACTATTGAATCATTTCATGCACCTGTGGCATCATTTACAAATGATGGGAAGAAAACTGATTAAGATCGCTATCAAAATGTGCAGAAAATTGTTCTGGTTATGAAAGATTCACCTATGAGTTTGTTAAAGGTGACATTCTCTAGATAAGCTACATGCTGGCAATAAAAACAGATGTGGAAAAATTTGAAGGGACTCTTGCAGGGTCAGATTATAGTCCTACTTAGTATTCTTTATCTTGTCCTTGGTGAATGACAGTCCTTATTATGGAAGCCTTGATTGGGAGTGAGAGAGACTAAAGAATATTTATGTTTTAATGTTGCTTTATTGTTTTTCCTAACGGTTATATAATTTTTAAAGAAATGTGTAAAGGAGGGAAAAGAGTTGAGGCCCCATATCTACCCCACACCAGGTCTGCTCGATGTCTGTATGCTTATAAGTTCCATTTGCAAAACACAGACCCAGTCCCCCACTCTTGGACCTTCCCAGGACTATGTTGTAAAGCTCAGGGATGCATTCCATTAGATGGAATTTGGGATCTAATCTCTAAATGCTGTGTATGGTGGATTATCCAGGTATTCGTAGAAGAATAACGGTTGGTGATGTGCCACATTTGTTTTTCTGGGTGTTTAGATTTTTCAGAAGCTCGTTAATGGTTTGCTGTATTGAGTGCCCTGTAAAGTTGGTGGTTTTGTCATATAATTGAGTGACTGTATTTGTTTAAGTCATTCTTCTTTTTCACCAAAGTTATAGAAAGTCAGAAGGATATATGACAGAAGCTGAACCTTGAAATTTAGAACGGGGACATTTCTAAGCACGGATCATCTTGTATATCTAGCTGATTGATGGACAGGGGTGTGAGGCCTGCTGCAGAATGTCACCTCCAGCTGGCATCAATGGAAGAAAGAGAGGGCAGGAAGTGAAAATGATCGTGCCGGGTGTCTGCTGCCACATTGATCTGCTGGGTTAAACCTGCTGATTCAGCCAGCAAAGTGCATTTTCTGTTCTCATTGTATGTCCTTAAGATGCTTTGCATCCATAAGGGGTGAGCCCTTCTGGCAAAGGAAGAGCCCTCTGTCAAGGGGATTTGGAAGCCCTGCTTACTCACTGGAAAGTACTGACAAGTGGCCAAGATCCTCATACTGAGTACTGCCATGATTGGCCAGAAAATTAAGACAAATGAAGAAATTACCTCGAGGAGAGATGAATTTGTACTAATTTAAGTAGAGCTGTATTTGCTGTTTTCAAAGTTAAAAATTCATAGGAACATTTTCTAGAACCTTCATTTTCATTGCCTAGAGAGATAATACCCTTTTTTTTTATCCCTCCCATCAGATTTTATTTTCACTTCAGGATCATGAATAACTAATAAAGAGCAAGGGGCTTTCAACAATGCAACGCGGCTTTACCATCTTGCTTACTTTGTCTATAGCCACATTGTTGACTGTTTTCTCTGCTTTTAATCTGTAGTCCCCGATCTCAGAATTCAAGTGCACACACAGATTGTGACATAATTCTGTTACTACTGGAGCCGTTCAATCATTCACCTTTGCCAATATTTGTGCTTGTTTGAGCAGAATGTTTTAGGCTGGGATCCTGAATTATGGATGAGCAGTCAGACTGCATTGCAGAGTTCATTTGCTCTTTAAAAAAAAAAAAAGTTCTTGCAAAAAAAAAAAGTTCTATAACTTAGTCAATCAATTCCAATTTAAGCTTAAAGGAAAACATAGGAGAATATTATACAGTATAGTCATCTAGACATTTTAAATGCATAAAATTAGTGTATATGTTATATATGTATGTTAAATAAATAATTATTAAATAGAAACAATAAATACATTCATATATATTTAAATGCTGAAGAGAGACACTTAATAGAAGTCACTGGGGTTATTTTGAATATATATATGTTTATACATATATA
The DNA here is from genome assembly GCA_004026605.1 of Ondatra zibethicus. Lineage (NCBI taxonomy): Eukaryota > Metazoa > Chordata > Mammalia > Rodentia > Cricetidae > Ondatra > Ondatra zibethicus. The sequence goes on along the minus strand of PVIU01005302.1, from coordinate 62,302 downwards.
TATATATATAAAATCTCTCAAGCCTTTTATTTACAAATATGTTTACAGGTAGAGACTATAGTTTAAAGATCTTCCATAGAACCTCTGGGTTACATTTACTTAGAATATTTGTTGACTTTTCCCAACTACTTCTCTCTTATTTGGAAGCATTAAACTTCATGGATTTCCAGATGACTATGTCAACGACAGGATGGCATTGTGGCATTGGTGTAACCTTCTAGAACAAGTGCTGATCACCTAAACAGATGGCAATCAGCACGCTAACCCACATATGGAAAGCAGTCTCCTAAGTGTGTAAACCAGCATTGGTGGCACCCATGATCCACCCCTCAGGAGGCTGAGGCGGGATGATGGAGAGTTCCAGACCAGCTAGGCTAGAAAATTAGACTAAATCTCAAAAAAGGAAAAAAAATGTCTTCAAAAAGTAGAATGGTTCTTTTCATGGTCAAAATTTGGTGTTTAAACCCCGAGAATAACCAAAAGAGGAGCAAAAAGGGCCATCATCTTTCCCTTGGAGCTGTGTCAACGGTGTCTGCTAATTTGTTGCTATGCAGTGATCATTGCCTCCTCCTTCAAATTTTTCATGAGTAGCAGGGCTGTGGTGGTGCATGCCTTTAATCCCAGCACCTGGGAGGCAGAGGCAGGCAGATCTCTGAGTTCAAGGCCAGCCTAGACACACAGAGAACCGCTGTCTTGAGAAACAGACAAACAAACAAAAAACCCCAAACAAACAAAAACAGTAAGTTAATTTTCGTGTTTTGCTCAGTTTTCTCTAAGTCCACCATGACATATCAAAGTAGCAAAACACTTGATTGAAAAGTAGAACAAAATAATAAAAAACCGAGAACTTTCTTTTCTTGCTATTTAAAATAAGAAAGCAGGAACATAATGTAAGAGCAGCTTGGTGCCCTGTGAAGTTTCTAATTCTTTTACAATTCTTTGAGATATTAATTTTATTTTTTATTACTCTGACCCAGTGTCCCCTTTGATACAACCACAAAGCAATACCGAAGCTAAAATTATTCTCTGTTGACTGGAAGTCTTCTTGTGAACTTCCTGTATAGATGCTCTGTTGCAGCATTGTGAGCTGAAAGACATACATCATAATTCTGTGCTTTGGGAAATCATAGATAAATAAATGAATTGTGACCTCTTAAATACTGAACTTAAGATAAAATTACTCAAGTGTTTAAAAGCAAAGGAAGAAATTATTTAAGTTGATACCAATTTACCTTTTTAAAAATATTTGATTAGTTTTCAGTTATGAGAAGGTTTGAACAGAGAACACACATCTTTTCCCAAATGAGTGATTATATTTTGTTGCCACTTAGATACGTAGGTAGTTTGGGAACTCTGATGTTTGGGGCATATTTGTGTGCTCACATTACTTTTATACGTACTAAATTGTTTATACTTATATAATGCTCTGTGCTGCAGGCCTTTATTTTGTAGAACTATTTGATCTACCCTGTTGTATGAAAGCCACAGGGCTTCAGGGTCTTTACTGACCTACTTAATGTTGGCTATCAAATAGAAAAACAATGTTGAATCCCAAACAACCGAAGTTCTCAAATGCTGTTGTGTCAGTTGGTCAGATAGAAACCAAACTGAGTCATAAATTATTTGTGTATAAATAGGACTTAGACAGGGTATGGGTATCCTTTATGACACCTGAGATTGTTTAAATGTTTTCAGTGCCTATGGCCTATAAAATAACACATTCCAATGTATCAAATGCATCTGCATGAATTATTTTTAATGTACTACTTTAAGCTTTTTGCCCACGTGACAATAAAATCATTTCCTTAACCTCCCAACTGAAGTTTCAGCCAACTGCTTGACTTTCCCATATTTAACTCTTGACCACTTTAGTTCCTTCACATAGTCTGTGCTTCAGCCACGCCCAGAAGGTGTGCTGACTCTCCCGGGCACCTTTAGGCTGAGTTTAGCTCAGACCTCCTGAACCTTGCTTACCTTCCAAGCCCAGTTTACATACAGCTGAGTCCGAGAAAGCGTTTTCATCAATATAAGAAATTCCTACTCCTTGCTCTAAGTTACTCCAGCACACCATACCTCCATGGATTGCAGTATGTATTGTTGCTTGGCAATTTTTGAAAATATGACCAAGGCAACTGGTGATTTTGCAAAAACATGAGAAGTGATTCCTGAGAGAGGCCTGCAAGTTGGCTCTCTCATTTTTCTCCCCTCACAACAGGAAACTTGTGGCGAGAAAAATAATTCTGAAACTTATTCTGGACACCTTATACTCTAGAGGCCATCCACAGTTCCCAAGAAGGAACTAAGTATGTGTGACCGTGCACTGTAGAGGACACAGCTTAGGCATCACCAATACAGAGAGAGCAATTACAGATATGGAATTCACTGATGCCATCCAGGGAACATGACCATGATCCAACAGTAGTGTATTCAAAAGTAGAAGTGGAGAATCATGAGGGTTCGCAGAAGACTGAAATACTACAGTCAGTGTTAAAGGAAGGAAAGAGATGCGAGATTGGGAAGTCAAGGTGATGAGTCAGAGAGGAAGTAACTGATGGTGCTTAATGTTGCTTATGTTTATGTATGTCCATTTCTGTAAGTTCATTAAATAAAAAAGACTGTGTGTGTTTTACAAACTAACTATCAGGCCCAGATAGGTACATGAATCTAAAGTTCAAAATCATTTCTGGACAAACAAAACATGGCTCTGTTCATGACTATGAGGAGTTTCAAGATGCTCAGAAGTTGTTGAAAAAGAGAAATTCCTTAAGATCTTATTAAATCTAATTCTGTACTTTATGTAGAGCTTAAGAGGAATTGGCACCTACTATCAGGGTTTTCTTAATTGGACGCAAGGAAATCTTTTGTCTTTATAGAGTCTGGTATCCTGCTCGGAGCTAAATATGATCCTCAAGAGACTGGGGCTACACTGGTGCATTTCAGACACCTGGGTGGGACTGTCATGTCTCTCTTATGTCTTTCTTTATGCATCCCTCCCCCTCATATCTTCACTCAAGCTCCTTATTTTTCTAGCTTATTTTCACATATTGCTATGGAGTTGTTGACATTGCTTTCTCCAAATCTGCCATTGTTTATTTGGGGCAGGGAGGAGAATGTGTGACATCCCGTGTCTTTGGAATCTCTGCAAACACTGTCAGAACTGTAGGATTGCCTCTCCTGCAAAGCACTGTTGCTAAATTAGCACAACCGTGTTTGCATTCGGGAAAACTCTAATCAGTAACCATGGTGGGAGCGCTTCAAGCCTGCCAGCCATGGATCCACCTGGACTCTTCGGATAGTCTCTGTATGATGGACAAAGACTCCACAGGTGCCCATAGACTTTAGATTTTCAAAAATGTATAATACAAGGGACCACATAGTTATAAAGAATTAAAAATGGACTTTCTGTTTCTATGTTAGATCTTTTATATGTTTTATGAGACTTAATAACAATAAAAAATTGCTTCCCAGGATTCTGGTTTTTTTCAGATTTGGGCTAATGGGGAATTAAATTTTTTTTTTCTGTGCACACTTGTATCTAAATACGCAAATATCTTTTTCCCACTCTTTGAATGATAATCTATAGTTTAACCAAGTATTTATTATATGTAGATATTTCATTTACCATATGCTATTTTATTTTAAACAGTTGAGAAATGACAGTAAAAGTATAGACAGACATGCAAAAGGACTGAAGACAGGATGATAACATGGTTTTGTTTTCTCAAATGAATTAATAGAAACATAAAAGAAGTTAGTGACACCCCAGCCAGATTTAGCACCCAGTGGTCTATGTGTGACTTTGATCTATGCACAAGAATATGTGGGTGTAGTGAAGTTTGCTGAAGCATTTTAAGAGTGGTTTCTACCGTAATTGGTGTTCTTTTTCTTCCCCTATTGTTCACAATGACCTCTTGGATTAAAAACAATTCCTTCCTCTTCTGATATTAATCTTTCGTGTTTAGTAAACACTTGCCTCCACCCACATTAGAACAGTATTTACCTTGAATTCTACAATCATCCACTCTTGTTTGCTTCCTTTCTTGTTAAGGAAGTCACCAACCCCTTGAGCCCCTTTTATCTGCTTCTTCTATTTGTTGTGCTGACCTGCTCGACTGGATTCTGCAGTTCCTAGCATTTATCTCAGTGGTTTCTATTGTTGGTGACATTGTTTGTGGTTGTGTAACATGGTGAGCCACAGCGTTCATTTTGCCAAGAACTACTCTAACCACACATCTGCAGCCAGCATCTTCAGAACCTCTGCTTTTTCTAGACGTCTCACAGATTATCTCATTTTATTCAGATTTCAGTGAGGTGCGATTGGATATTCCAATGCATGCCTGGCCATGCACTGCTTGGATAGTCAGTAGAAAAGGGAAATGCTGATTGTAGTGCCAGAGTCAAGGAACTTGGCTAGGCCCTCCACTGGATACATAGCAATGGATCGCACACAGCTCAAAGCCATTGTTTCCTTTCCTTATTTGAAAGCCTGGGCCAATTCATTGTAACCGTCAAGGTCCTTTCGTCATGGAAAAATGGGTCTTTACCCCCTGGCTCCTCCTGATCACCTGCTTTCATTTTGATTCATCCCTCTATCCTATGATGCTTCAGTCTGGCCCCTTTCTAGCCAAGCCTTCAACTCTATCCTGTCTTATCACATCACCCCCCTCCCCACCAGTCTTTCTTCCCCAGGCTGCAAAGCCTGGCTCAAATACCCCTCTAGGATATGTAAATACTATGGATGACCAGTCAGAATAAGACATTCTCTTTCCATGCTCGACTTTAAACAGCTTTTATATCAAAGCATCCACTGCACCAGTCTGCATGGGCTTGCTCATTTATCTACATTTATTAGAATTTCAGAAACTCCAAAGTAAATGATGCAGCTTCTGCGATATTTTTTTACCACAAATAAGGTGTTTATTAAAGGCTCAGTCTTCTCGGTTGTACGCTCATGCATTTAGGAAATATTTCATGGCTATACATTGAGCCCAGATCCTCCTCAATACAAACGTGAAAATAGTACAGAGAACAAAGGTTTCGGGAACAGCAAACTCCAGCAGTGAGAAGATACTATCAAAGAATTGATTAACAGTGACAGATGCAGTGGTGATTGAGTACAAATTTGACAAATGAGTCAATAAATTTCCTCAAATGGATATACCTATCAATTGCACAAATTTGGCAAGTGGAAAACCTGTCTAAATTGTTTTCTTGTATTTTTTTAAAAATTCTGAGTTGAAGATTTCTCATTTCATTTTACCTTTATTTATTATTATTGCATCAGTATTATTATTGCTATTAATTATTATTTTGAGATAGGACTTTGCCATGTAGCCCAAACTTGGCTTGAATCTGCAGTGATCACCTGCCTCAGCTTCCTGGAAACATGCTGTTCTTACAAAGCACAGCCCCCTACTTCTACATATGCTAGTCTGGTTACTTAGATCAGAAGTGGACCTATAAATTGTGGTTTGGTATCTTCCTTTTGGGAGGAATGAACAAAGTTCTAGAGCTGTGAACTGATAAAGCGAGGTCATGATCAGATATGAACAGGGTTCTCTACTCCTTGGCACTGTATGAAAATCAGATCCCATTATAGTAGTTCACGCTGCTTTGAGGCTGTTCTTTTGCATCTTGAGGTCTTTACAGACAGGAGGCAAATCTAGCTATACAGTTTTCAGGGTCTAGAACAGTGATTCTCAGCCTTCCTAATGATGTGACCCTTTAATATAGTTCCTCGTGTTGTGGTGACCCCCAACCATAAAATTCTGTTGTCACTACTTTATAACTGCAGTTTTACTACTGTTATGAGTCCTAATGTAAATATCTGACATCTGATCCCTGTGAAATGTTGAGAACTTCTGGTCTAGAAGGAAAATGTGAACATGGAACTCCTTTGTTCAGTTGTGGAGACTAATTTCATATGTAACTTAGCCTAACTTTGTGTGGAGTCCATAGATGCTCTGTTGTTCGACTCAGCTTGGACACCCGTGAAGCCAACCCTGGGGGATGGCACTCTGTAGAACTTGGGACCCTGAGGGTTTTAGGCTATTCAAAAAGAGACAGAGAATGAGGAGGAGAAATGAAATATGAAAGGAGGAGAAATGAAATATGAAGAGCTCCTTACATCTAGATGTTTTAAAAGTTGGTTTCATATAAACCTTAAATTGGTTTATGTGAAAGAGAAATGAGGGGACTCTCTCATCTTCATCTCAGCTCATAACTGAGCTCACGACTAATTCTTGAGCAAGGTGAAGCAAACTCATCAAAGGTTAAATATCCTTGATTATTGATGGCCTTGTCTTTCCAACTACAAGACAACCTACCATAAGAGTAAATTTGCAATCACTTAGTCAGTTTAAAATTACCCATGTGTTTCTTCAAAGGCAAAAATCACTTTGAATATTATTGCTTATATTACTTCACACCCAAAATATTTATATTATACTCAATGACCTTGATGATAGAGTAGCAATTATTTTTATTTCTAGGCATACACAGGTTAATTACATCCTTTTATTAATCCCTACAATTAGTAATTTTGTGACATTTGTGATATATTGCTGTATAAAAAGATACATTGGGATGTAGCTCAGTTGGTAGAGTTCTGACACAGCATGAAATAAGCCCTGGGTTTGATCCCCAGCACTACACAACCTAAGTATAATGGCCCAGGCCTGTAATTCCAGCATTCAAGGAGTGGAAACAGAAGAATTAAGGTAATTTTCAGCTGCATTGTAAGTTCCAGGTCAACTTGAGGTACATGGTACCTTGTATTAAAAAAGAAAAGAAATTGTGTTGAGATTTTTTTTTCCTTTTTCTGACTTTTTCTCATTCAGAAACGTTGTGAAAAATCCCTACAGAGAGCATGGGTCTTGAATTTGCAAATCAAAAGGCAAGAAACTATTTGAGAAATCATTGCCCACTTCATGGTTCTTATACAGGATTGACGAGATAGCCTGACATTATTCTGCACCGAGTACTAGTGATGCTGCTGGTTCATTCCCCTAAGTTAACAAGAAGCATGGACGTTTCAGACTGAAACACATATTTTTAAATACCTCCTTGCTTTCAGGAACTTATTCTATGAAACACTGGCATCCCACTTGTGTGATGACTTCTTTTCAAAATAATCACAAACCGTGCTGTGCGATTCAAACAAAGGACAGTCACTTCTGGGGTATTCGGAAGTGTCATATATTTTCTTCTCTTTATGTTTTATCCTTTAAAAAGAGTATTATAACTCACAATTTATTATTCCTAATTTTGAGATGAAACCACAGATTTCTAGAGCAATGAAGTGAGTTAGTACTTCATCTTTGAAGTGGGAGATGATAGCTCATTTCTGCGGTCATAATTACGCAGAAGGCTGAGGGACAGGGTCACTTGAGCCTACAATATTGAGTCAAGACTGAGTCACACAGCAAGATGTTGGTGGTTGAGAAATTATATTAAAAATCAAACTTTGAGTATTCAACCTGATTTATAAACATGATGTGTGTTTTAAATAATTAATTGGGGGCCACCATTGAATTGCAAGTGTTCTGAGGAGTATACAATTTCATGATTTGGAGTGATAAAGATTATCTTCTCTAACTCACTTTTTTAAAAAGATAAATAGTTCACATTTCTGAGATTGATTAATGCAAAACCATGCATTTAGTTAAGGCAAAACAAGACTAGAACCTAGATCATCTGTCTCTATAGTTACAAAATTACCAATGAGCATAATTATATACCTCTCTAAAAAACAGAAAAAAAGAAAAGGAAAAAAATCTCAGCTTGTTTAGCTTTTGAATGTTAATTATTTTAATATCCAGTTTTCTACCAAAACATTTAGGTCAAACTGATTAATCATGGTGATAAATGAACAATTACTCTTCCTGCCTCTAGATATATTTGTGCTAATTAAACAGTTGAAGTGAGACTGATAGTGTTTGCCTCTTTTATATAAAATTGTCAACTCTACCCATCATATTATTTTCTGTGTACATTGAAATACCTGGGACGGCAACACTTTTGGGAGGAAAGGCTTGTTTTGGCTCACAGTTTTGGAGATTACACGGCAAGATCTAGTAGTCCATTGCTGTGGGACTCTGGTGAAGGTGGTGGCACACATGGTGATGCCATGGGCTCTGGTGAAGGTGTTGACACATATGGTCCTGCCATGTGCTCTGGTGAAGGTCGTGGAACATGTGGTCCTGCCATGTGCTCTGTTGAAGGTGGTGGTACACATGGTCATGCCATGGGCTCTGGTATAGGAGGGAGCACAGATAGTCATGCCATGACCAAATGACAAATAGAAACAGGATTGACTTGGGTCCTACAGTGGCATCTGAGGGCATGCCCTCATGTCATACAAACCTTCCAAAGGTCCACATTCTATGAGGTCATTGAATTTCCCAGTGATGCTACCAGGGACCATACCATCAACACAGGGGATTTGGGGTCAGTCAACCTCGAACCATGGGACCAATAATTAGAACATACTATAGATACTTTTGGACACACCCAGTACCTTTATAGGGATTTGTTTACCTGACATGGGTTTTTGCTTAGTTTGCTTATTCCAAATAGGATCTCACAATATAGGCTAGCATTGAACTCATGATTCCTCTGTTTTAGCCCTAACCCCCACACACCTAGTATCTTTTCCAATTTGCAAAATAATGGCAAATGTTTCCTAAATATTTACATTTTAATTATTTATTTGTGTGTGTGTGTGCGCACATGCAAGAGCACATATCACAGCATACATGTGGGGGTCAGAGGGCAACTTCCAGAGGTTAGTTTTCTCTTCCCTCTGCATGGATCCTTGGGATTGAACTCAAAGTGCCTTTATCTGTTGAAGAATCTCTCCTACATTCTGAACACTTATGGAATACATGTCAGATTAGCCAGCCCATTAACTGTGTGCCTTTGAAGGTTACTAGAAGTAGAATAGGGGTAGTGGTTGAGAAGGATCAGCAGAATGAGGCAGACAACCAAGAAATAAAATTTTTATCTTTGAGCAGTTTTAATTGCAGCTTTCAGTGGGGCTGTGAGAAATGAGACGTTCCTTTGAATTTCCCACTCGCTCTATTTCCCACTTGAACTGTATGTTAACTAGTGGTCTAGAGTTTGACAAACAGCCCTTCTTCTCTCGAAAACGTTGCTGTGTATCTGGTGCATTTCTTTCCACCTGTGCGATCTTGGTTTATAAAATGCAGCTATGGGAAACAATCCTGCAGTTTCTCTCCTATGGTTAGACTTCTCTTTGGGCTGCCAACTCACAAATAGCAACAAGGAGACTTATTATTAATTATGGGAGCTCAACCTAAGCTTAGGCTTGTCCCACTAGCTCTTAAATTCACCTGCTTTTATTGGTCTACATTTTACCATGTGGCTTTTTTCCTTTCTTTCATGCTGTATGTCTGACTCTCTCCATGTCTCATTGGCATCTCCTCTGCACCTTGATTATCTTCTCCTACTTCCTATCTCTGCCTGGAAATCCTGTCTATACCTCCTGCCTCATTATTGGCCACACAGCATAGCAAAATATCTTCACACAAATATCCTACAACCCCCCTTTTCTTACAGTACATATGGAAAAGCCTCAGTGTTTGAGATCCGGTCTGACCTTAGGTTCCAACTCTGACCCTGTCAACTGTGTTCTAGACCCCACAACCTTGACCCATTGGGGAGATTAGAGTCACAATTTTGCTCTTGAGAAGTCCCTCCAGAAGGTGCAATGGACAAGGGTCAGGGGACTTCTGGAAGGCAGTCCGAGATCCTTGTAGGCTCAGTGTCTCTCCAGTTTATGCTGGACTGATCCTCCTGTGTACATGCTGGCCCCTCCCACTCTCATCCTCAGGCCAGGTTTTAGGAACTAGGCCACAATCTGACAGAACTGCCAATGAGCTCCTCCCCTGTCACACTCCAGATGGCCATGGGGTTGCAGGCAGCAAACTGGCTTGTTCCTCCCAAATCCTGCCAAGCCAGGGGCTGTGAATGTGGGGGCTGAAGGCTGCTCACTTCCTTCCCTGTGGCGCTTCAGTGGGATATTTATACTACAGAGTTGTAGTGGTAACCTAGTATTCACTATGTTGGGGAATGCTGACTTTTATTCCATGTGTACAACCTTTGAGAACAACAATTAGTGAGGATTATTTGTCATACTTAACTTTTGTCTTGGGAAGATATGAGCTTCTTGAATAGCATGCTGCGATATTTTAATTTAAAACAAGATAGTATTGTAGTGAATATATATACTATACTATTAATATATAAATTATATATGTGTGCGCACGTGCACACACACACACACACACACACACACATATATATTTCCAAGGGGAAATTATCTTCTAAAATCTGTGAAAGTGTCAACCCTTAATCACAACTATGTAGATAAATTTAAGAGCAAGCACTCAGAAAAGTAATGTTGTTTCTATGTTCCACATCGTAAAAGAACTTTCTTCCCAGAAAACTACCTCCAGAGTTTTAATGTGGAATTGGCTTTAAGTGGCTTAGTTGCTGATACTCCAAGCTGGAGTGTTTCAGCAGAAACATTGACTGAGCCTAAGTAGCCACTAAATTGCTAGAATGCAGCCCTTCTCGGCAAAGCCTCTATGAAATACAGCACTCACTAATGCGAGCCTTTACATGTTTGATAAATATAACCATTTCCTGATATCCAAAATAGCTCCTGATGTGGGTCAGATTATTGATGCAGAACATAGCTACACCCTCTCTGCTTCAAGGACAATCAGTACACTGTAGTACCACTTTGATGTCCTTTGTGACTTAAGAGGGGAAATGAATCCGTTTTGCAAAAACAATTTCTTCTAATTCAAGTTTCTCAAGATCCAACCAACATAGAAATGATAAAAATATAAAGTAATAAATCTCTCCTGACATGACTAGAGAGGTCGAGACTAGATGCATAAACAGATAGATGAATATATTTTGTTGACTGTCTCTAATTTTTATGCATAAAAATTAATTTGTTATGAATGTTGCCTTATAATCTAGGGCATTTGTAGAAAGCAATACATTACTCACAGCTTCATACATCAATAAATATACATTTATATTGTCATCAAGTAGCTAAATATTGAATAATATTCCACCTTTTTTTTTTTTGGTTTTTCAAGACAGGGTTTCTCTGTAGCTTTTGGAGCCTGTCCTGGAACTAGCTCTTGTAGACCAGGCTGGCCTTGAACTCACAGAGATCCACCTGCCTCTGCCTCCCTAGTGCTGGGATTAAAGGCGTGCGCCACCACCGCCTGGCTATATTCCATCCTATAAATGTAATATTTTTGTTTTGATTTCAGATATGTTCACTTTTAGAAATAAATGGGACCTTTTTAAAACACATTTTCTTTCTGATTTAAAGTTTTCTTTAAGAAATATATTTTTATACTTCTTGAGAACTAGTTTTATAATCACTTAAACAGGTAAGATCCCAATCTTATGATCATGTTAGTGGCTTAAAAGCTTGTAGTAAATTGCATCAATTTTCCGTTATCGTAGACTGTTTTCCAGTCAAGTTCCCAATCCTGGAAAGGTTCCCTAAGTGCTCAAACTACTAAACCCAGAAGGACAGAGCCACCCGGCATCCATGCCCAGCCTCAGGGAAGGGCTGAAGGGAAACTCTGCCAGGATCACATTCTCCTTTTCTTTCCCTCAGATTGAGTCATCAGTGCATCCCAGGCACTTCATTTAAAACACATAAACGCAGCTCAGCAGGGTAACTGCCACTTGTAATACCATAAAGCTGAGTTTAGTCATTATGCAAAATACCACATCTGATTAAGATACAGAGGTGAAAATCGCCCTCAGTGATAACACTGTGCAGGCAAGTGAGGTAATGGATTTTTATTTTCTGGCCCCTTGAGTCATCCAAACACCCCCACTTCCTGCCATCTCAGCTCTCAGCCTCATCTCTTCCGTGAATGGAAGCAAGAAATTGTGAGGTCTTGAATACGCAAGGGGAAGACCCTGACAGCCTGCTTCTTACTTCTGGCAAGAATACCGTAGTTTTTTAGGAATTATTTTTTTATGCGCGTGCATGTCTTTCCTGAATGTCTGTAAGGGTACGCACAGAGGGTGGAAGAGGACTCACATCCTCTGGAACTGGACTGTTGTGAGCCATCGTGTGGGTGCTGAGAACCAAACTTGGGTCATCTGCAAAAGTGAGAGCATCTCTCTAGCCCCACATGTGATTCATCTAATTAGCAGATGCCTTATTGTAGCCTGCAGCTGCTTCAGCCCCTTCTGAACTTCTACCCAGTTGAGGTTCCCATGGGAACAATTGCTAAATGTAATGCTTCTGAAACCCCAGGTGATGGCTTGCTATCTTTTCTATGAGGCACTCCTTGTGCCTATACCTAAACCTCGTGGTTCTCCCTAGCTATACAGCAGGACTACCTCCCACCTGGAGTCGCCATTCTTTGAGAAAATAAGGCATTTACATGCTGATCCTGCGGCCAGCTTCCCTCATCTCCTGTGGATGTTGTGCATCGTCTTGTCTTATACGTTCCCCTTTCCCTCTTAGCTATCTCAAGGCATTTCTCATTGTCAGCCCTCACCTGTGCCCCCCCTCCATTATTTAAAGTACACTCTTTAGTCCATGCAGAAATCCAGGTTGGTGAGTTGCGGTTTCTTTAATGAAATCGGGTTTCTACCCAGGTATGGCTTTTCCTGCTCATGATCCTGACGCCTGTCACTGTCATCTATTGCTCCTGTCTTGAAATAGGCAGCAAATGCTCGTCTACTTCATACTTTCGACATGCAACTCCCTGTTGAATTTCTGTCAAAATTTCCACTTTTGATGGGAAAGGCTGCAGCTATCTTGGGGCACATCATTAGCATATATTGTATCCTCACTTGACCCAGCGGGGCTTCCTCACTTCAGACAACAGCAGAAGAGCAATACCATCCTTATTTCCATGTATCTGAGATTTGGAAGGTAATTTCTCTTCCCAAATTATCTAACTGTAAGTCTACAGCTTTAAGACACCATAGCATACGGGAAGAATCCACAGGGTCAATGCACATCTGAACCTGCAGAGAGTGAAGCAGTGGGCACAGGATGTGCACAGGTCCGTACCACATGGGTTCCCAGAGCTGGAAGGACAAGCGGACAGACTCACCCATCTCTAACCCAGAAGCAATCTCCGAACGATAATCACTTGCAAATGCAAATCTAGTTTTCCCTCCTGGGAGTCGCACTGGGGAACCACACTACTCTTAAGGATGGGCTGCATGCTCAGAAGTAGATGGCCACAGAAGGTGAACTCAACAGCATCTTCAGAGGTTCCTGGAGCTGGGACAGAACTGGGGTGAGAACTTTCAATCTCACCATGATTAGATTTGTTTTTGGAATCTCTGGGAACTTTCCAAAGTCCTTTGTCCTCTATGAAATGAAGGCCCGCCAAGAGAGACTGCTCCTGCAGCCACCCCAATTCTTTCCCATGCATTCGCCTCACTGAGCCTCAGAGAGAACATAGAGGGCGCAAAGCAGCGTCAGGAGAACGGGAAATCTGAACATAGAAGCTGGAGCTGAGAATCTTCTGAGGGATGCATGGATCACCCTGGAAAGGGGAAATAGATGAGGTCTCCTGGGTAAACTGGGGGGCGGGGCAGGGGTTGAGGGGTGGGAGCATGAGGGAATGGGGTGGTCCTGACGGGGAAGGGACGGAGTGGGGGAGTAGTAAAAAAGGTACCTTTATAGAGGGAGTCATTTGCAGTTAGGGACAAACCCGGTGCTAGGGAAATTCCCACGAATCCACAAGGGTGACCCCAGCTAAGACTCATGGCAATAGTGGAGAGGGGGTCTGAACTGCCCATCCCCTGCATCCAGAGTGTGACTACCCTGTCATAGAACTGTCATCCAGTAGTAGATGGAAGCAGATACAGGGGCCCACAGCCAAGCACTAGGTCAAGCTCGGAGAGCGCAGTTGAATTGTCTGGCAGTTCTTACAGTGGTTCTCAACCTGTGGGTCACAACCCTTTCAGGGGTCGAGTAACACTTTCACAGGGGTCACCTAATATCATAGGAAAAGACAGATATTTGCCTCGTGATTTATAGCAGTAGCAAAATTACAGGTATGAGGTAGCAATGAAAATAGTTTCATGGCTGGGTGGTCACCACACATGAGGAACTGTCTTAAAGGATCACAATGTTAGGAAGGCTGAGAACCACTGCTTTAAAAGAAATGTGCAGAGCAGATTTCATCAGATCTTTTATGTTTGATTTGCATATTGTCAGCAAATATTTCTACTATGGGCACGAAAAGTCATCATATCTATTACCCAGACAGGACAACTTTTGACATTCTGCTTAAATTCTCTATACACAGTAAGACAGAGGACATGAAAAGGGTTTTATGTGCTGTCTATAGGACAAACATAGTCGTCACCATTCACTACCCACCAGAACAAAATCACTTGTTTGTATGGTGTATTTTTAGAGTCCTGTGCATAGAGGAATATAATGCAAAAGGAAAATCTTGGGCCTATTCTTTCTTACCTGGGCAGTACCACCTCTTCCTTATGACCTCCCAGTCTGGTGTCTTGTTTTGTTACCTCTCCAAAGGCCTTTTCCACATCAGAGCTATTCTCTGCCTGTTGAACTGTTGATCTTTGCTACCATATGTGAAGTTTAAGGACTTCTTAGCTGATACTACAGTTACTGAAGTGTTCAGTCTTGGCCAATATTATTGGCATGGCTTGATTTTTGCTAGCTCCAAAAGGGAAGGTGGGCAGAAATTAGGGAGTCTCTTCAAGCCCCACATTCTCTTTGTTTCGACCTGCCCAGTTCTTCAGCCAGACATTTGCTCTTATCAGATATCAGCCCATGAATTTAATACTCATGTGTCACCTTGTAGCCCCCCTTGCTGACCACTATGCTGTAAAACTGTTGTTGTTTGGTTTTAAAGTGTAGCCTTTCGAAAAGCTTAATATGAGGCATTGATTTCAAGTCATCAGCAGAAGGACACAGGATGCAAATGAAGCAATATCCTCGGATTAACTCAATTTCTATGCACCTAGATGATGGATTCTAATTCTTATCACTGAAAGGCAACAGACTTCAGTTACAGGAGCTGTGGAGATAGTTCTGTTTGTAAAACACCGACTGTACAAATAAAGGTGGAACCAGAGTTGAGATGTCTAGTATCCACGCAAAAAGTCAAGTACAGTGGTCCATGCCTGCAACCCAGGGCTGGGCAGGTAGAGACAGGAGCATCCCTGAATCTTGCTGAGGAGCCAGTCTATTGAACTGACAATTTCCTGGTTTAGTGAGAGACCTAGTCTCAAAAGAGAAGGTGGATAGTGATTGAGGAAGACACCTGACTTCTTTGACCTCTGACTTACACACACACACACACACACACACACACACATACACACACACACACACACACACACACACACACACGGGATGTGGGAGGGAGAGAAAGGGAGAGGGAGGGACAAACATACATATAGAGAGATATTTAGTTTTATAAATGATTAGTTTTATAATTAGTGGTTTATGGATTCTTGCTGAAGGAATTGACAAAGTCTCACATGACCTTTTGTGCAATTTGTTCATCCTTATTTGAAAATCGCTGCTCTACCGGACTGTGTTAGTTAGCTCCAGGTGTCAGCTCGACACAGCCTACAATCAATCACCTGGGAAGAAAGTCTCAATGAGAGATGGTCTACGTTGTGTTGTAAGGTCGACTTCTCTGTCGGGGATTGTCTTGATCAAGCGAGTTGATACGGGAAACCCCACCCCACCGTGAGTGTCCCCATTCTCACGCAGGGGCTCTTGAACTGTCTAAGACTGCAGAAAGCAAGCTGAGCACAAAAGAGCCAGCCTGCATGCATTCATTTCTCCCTGCACTGGGCTCTAGATGTGCTGTGACTAGCTCTTTGAAGTTCCTGCCTTGATTTCCCCATAATGATGGACAGGAACCTGGAATTGAGAGCTGAAATGAACCCCTTTTTTTCCATAAGTCTCCTTTTCTTCAGGGTGCTTTCTCGCAGTGACAGAAATGAAACTGGAACACTGGCTTGGTGGATAAACATGTCCAGAGCACCAAGTCCAAGAACCGTGATTGTGTGCCGCAGTTCCTTAGGGAATGCAAGACATTTTTAGTTCTTTGATCTGATAATATTAGGGAGGTTGGATTACTCAGCATGTCCAGTGAGGGAAGTGGGAGGAGATCTAGAAAGCTCTGTAGGTGGGTGATAACCCAGTGCCATCAGATAAGGAGGTCCAAACGGGACTGCACGCCTTCCTCCCGTCTTCTGAGAGCCTCTGAAGGCAGCCTGTGGCTGGGTTTCCCTGGCAGTCGGGAATAGCCATAATTAACCAGAGGATGGTGAAAATGGGAGGTGTCCCCGGCACAGAGCTTGCATTTAGTGGTTCATAGACATTTAGAATGGTGGCTTTTGCCTCCTGTGAGCTTTTATTACTGAGTTTATTTTTTTCACCGGGTAAATTTTCTTGGACTGCATTGTTTACTTGGTTTCCGCGAAGGGCAAAAATTAAACCCAGATGCCTTAGAGATCTGATTATTGTAGAAGACTCACAAAAGGCCTCGGACCTCTGGTGAAAGAGAGTGAGCTCACTTGGATTTGCTCTTAGTTTTCTTCTCTCTGTGACGCAGGTACATGGCAGCAAGCCATGGAGAGGAACATCTTGCTGAGGAGGAACACTGGCAGTGACGTTACATATTTCTCTGATTGACTACCAGATGACCTGCCGTGCAGATCACATACTGAGTGCATACTCACAAGTTGCTGCGGCCAGGCCTATCTGGTTTCCTTCCTGCATAAGAAGGGAAGACTAAGCCCGACTGTTAGGGGTTTTGAGAGCTGGACCACTGTGATGAGCAATTGCTAATTTCATGTTGTCTCCTCCTTTTGTGCTCTGCAAATAGAACATGCTTTAATTAATCTAGAGAACTAAGACTGTGCCCTGTTTACGTCATGTTGAAATCTCTGGAACCGAACCCATTTTTACCACCAGAGATATTGTTCAAAGATCAGGAGGAAGTCAGAAATGCATTGAATTGAATTATTTAAAGAATCATTCCAATGTTAGTATGTATATCTGAGAGTGTGACTATCCTAAGCTTTTCCTTCAATGTTTAAATGCAGTGCCAAGGGGAAGGCCCATTCTTCTGTCGCTGCTCCATCAATGCCTTGGTTCTGGTTCTGCAGCCAAATTCTATGGAGCTCATAGGTCAATCCCTAGTCTCAGAAATATGAAGATGATAGGGATTGGAAGAAGGCTCAGCCCACAAAGAGCTTTCCTTAAAAGAATAAAGGCTTGAGCCCAGATCCCCAAAACAGCTAACCAAGAAACGGTAAGCTTGGAGGCAGGACCCTATCACATGTGGCCAGCCTACCTAGGTTAATAGGCCAATAAGAGACCCCATCTCAAACAAGAATGAAGTATGTCTGAGGAATGATGCCTGAGATTTCTCTCTGTCCTCCACATGCATGTATGTATACACACATGTTCAAATGTTATATATACACATATATCCCCTACTCACATAAGTATACATACACACTCAATAGAAGAAAGAAATATGAAAAAGGGTACATATAGGTCATTATTCTATAAAAAGTAAATGGTGAATTTACTTTTTATAGAATGGTTTTCTTTAAAACACCATTGTTGTTTTAAAGAAAGAAAAAAGGAAGTTTTAAGGACAGAGAAAGCCTTTCATCTGACTAAAATACTGTGTATTTGAGCTGCACTTTGGGCTTTTCCCATATAACTATGTTTGCAATAATTACAAAAATTGATGGAATCCTTCATACAAAGCTGTTTCCTCAGGAGGTATGCCCTTGATGGCTAGGGTAAATCCAGGTGGTCTTTGGAGGCTTCCCCCCACCCACTAACTCAGAGCACAACATGTGTCTGGAGTCCACCCTCCAGTTAAGGTCATGACTGTCCTGTGCTTGCTTAGATGCAAAGCGATACTTTCATACTTATGGCAGAGAGAAAATTGTTTTAGGAATTTTAGTTTACTGTATTATGTCTGCCTGTCTGTTTAATATTTTCAAATAAACTTCCCATCTTTGCTTAGTGGGAATACAACTTGATTTTAAATCTTGAGGGTCTGTGGGTCTACCAAGAGATCCAGACCCTTTCAGAGTGATGCTATAAATATAAGACTCTTTTATATCCAACTTAACATGATTTTTATGTCATTTTGGGGGATGGTGATGGTTCAAGACAGAGTCTCTATGTGTAACTCTGATTGTTCTAGAACTCACTCTGTAGACCAGGTTGACCTTGAATGTAGAGATCCACATGCCTCTGCCCACTGAGTGCTGGCATTAAAGACATGTGATACCACCACCTGGCCAAAAATACCCATGTTTAAAAAGAGAGTACATGGTTTTATTTTGTCCACCAAGATGCTCACGTTTCCCCCACACATATGGAGACAGTCGGGATCCTGGCACAGAATGAGTTTTAGCTTGTAGCATTTCTGAGCCATCCCAGAGTGCCAGTCTTCTTTGAGATTAGCCAAGCGTTACAGTAAATGAGAAAGTCTGTATGCCAGGCTGTCTGACCCAGCCTCAAAAGAATAGATTTGTTCTGCATTACGTTTGAAGCTTGTTTTGTAAGTGTCAGAGCTATGCTGATGTAAGCAAATTGCCCCACACCATCATGTTTTCTGAGCCCTTTCCTTTCTTTGTGCTTATAAATGACACCTATGGGAGCTAGAAAAACATTTCATTCACTGCTTGTAGGGGGAAGCTTTTGAAAATAATAGATGTGGCCTTGAGAGTAAACAAGAGCCATAACCATTTTATTTTATTTCTAGGCATTTAAACCTTTAAAAATGAGGTAGGGTCTCATACAGCTCAGCTGGTCTTCACCTTGAGTTCCTTATCTTCCAGGCTTTACTGCCCAAGTGATGGTAAGGTGTAGGTCACCACACCAGTTTACAAGGTGCCAGAGGATCAAACCTAGCTTTTGTGTGTGATCGGCAGGCATGTCACCAAACAAGCACACCCCTTGGGCCACAGCATTCTTAAAATCAGAAGAAAAAAAACAACTCATCATGTGAAATTTGTCTTTGGGTTTATACCAATCGTTATTCTCCTCAAATGAAGTTCCATACAGGGAGCACAGGTCAAAGAGAGCCACTGTTTCAAGATCAACCTTTGGGATAAGATTACTCTTGAAAGATAAAGTCAAGGGGTGAAGAAGCGTGCTGGAACAGCCTCAGCCCTCTTTCCTTCACCTATGATGGGTCTTGTCAGGGAAACCAGCTTGATGCTCTAAATCATCACTGTCTGAGTAAATAGAAAGTCAATGGTTCCAATGGATTAATAGATATTTGAAGCCTAAAAATATAGATTCATAAAGTTGTGTAGAAGGCATGGGCCTATCAATGACATCTGTCCAAGACACCATAAGTTGAATTTTAATGCCTCATCAGAACCTTTTCTCTTCTTAGCTGTCCTTATCACCTTGTGTAACTCACAGAGCTAACGCAATGGGATGGGCAGATAAAACGCCAACTGCATTTTTACAGCAACAGCTCTGTTGACAGACTTCTGTTCAAGTGTTTCGAAATTTGGGAAAGAATATATAGATTCTGGCAAAGCAGTTTGGAATAGTTAGCAGCAGCATTTTGGGGGTATTATAATGAAAAAATTAGATTGCTCATTTATTTGCTCACCCACTGTTTACTAAAGTTCTCCAGTGCTATTTGAGATGGGGTTGTCAACGGAGACCCGTTTGGTAGCTGATGTTCAGTCCAAGGCCTGAATGGAATGATGGATCTTTGGTCTAATAAGGATATCTCAAGGTTCATGATGAGCACAAGAAAATCCTCACTGAAGTTTGGCCAGGGTGCTTGGAGCTGGATTAAGAAGGTGTGGGCTAAGGGGTGAGTTTTAGAATGTTCATTCTGAGATGCTGTGAGTCATCTGGTGAGATGCTGGGAAATCAGTTTTATGAATTATCCTGGAGCTTGGAGGAAACCTTAAGGTTGAGAAGCCAATAGATGACAAGGATCTGGGTGGAATCCATTGAAGGAAGAGTGGCAGTGGAGAAGGGAGTGGTCCTGCTGACTTCTCACTTGTCCCTGCTTGTAGTAGTGCGCCCATTTCCTTCTCTGAGACTAATCATGATCATCATGAGCCCTCATGGAACAGCTGTTGCTGTAGTTGCATAGAGAATACCCTTGCCCTGTAGTCATGGCTGTGAGATAAGCAAATGATACCATGGTAACTAGGTGGATGATAATGGTAATAGAGCTTTGATAGTCCTTCTTGACTCTTGTTTGTGATTCTATCCACTAACCTTTCCTATACCCTCAGCTGCATATGATCTTGTAGGGGTGGCTCTAGTGCAGGAGAAGTTCAGGATCAAGTGAGGATGGGAGCCTGGTGGTACCCACACTGAGGAGAGATCATTCTCTGGTACAGCTGCATTGGACTCATCCCTGCTCTTTTAAGTAATGTCTCAACTGTGATCCTACACACAGTCCCTCACACACATTCTTGTATGTAAACAGAAGTTTCTGTCCTACTTTGTCCCACAGCCATTCAGTCCCAAAGAAACACACAGAGGCTTATATTAATTTTAAACTGTTTGGCCTATTAGCTCAGGCTTATTATTAACTAGCTCTTACAGCTTAAATTAACCTATAATTCTTATCTATGCTTAGTCATGTGGCTTGGTACCTTTTATCAATATTCTTATCTTGCTTCCTCTGCATCTGGGTAGCAACTGCAGACTGAGCCTTTCCTCTTCCCATAATTCTCCTAATCTGGTTGCCCCACCTATACTTTCTGCATGGCTACTGGCCAATCAGTATGTTATTAAACCAATACAAGTGACAAATCTTTACAGGACACAAAAACATTATCCCACAGCACTTCCTGTTTTTCTTTTCAAAATAAGAACTCTGAATCTAATCTCCTTTGTTTACCTTTTTTTTCTGACATTATCCATAACAACTTGTAACCAACACTCTAAATGAAGACAAATATCTATAATCCATGTTTTTTTTTGGAATGTGGCATAGTTTTCTAGGCTACTTCCTGCTGACTGGGGGCACTGGTAATCTTATAGAGACCCAAAGAAAATTTAGGATTATGGTCAAATCCTGACTGGAGTATTCTGTGAGGCTTGATCATCTCTGCCAGCAGTTTTGAAATAGTTCTGGGTGCAGAACTCAGAAGAAACTGCAACAGAGATGGTCTGAAACATCAGATCATCTGGGTCACCCTTTCCCACTGGAAATTTTTCAGGGCGTCTTCCTCAATCAAACCTTATTTTTTTTTAACCAAGAATGAATCCACAGCCTCTCATTTCCTCTAGAAATGAAAGCAAAACCTCTTCACCAAAGTAACATATTTTTGACTTAAATTTTGAAGTCAAGGCATTTTCAAAATAAATATGTTGGATTAATCCAGCAGCATTTATAATCAAATGTCTTTTACCAGCTGTTCATCCTTCCTCAGCAGTCAAAAAATAATATAATAACATACAGTATCCAGATTCTCTGTGTATTTTTCATCTTTATATGGCCTTAATTTTTTTTACTCTATTTCTTTTGTTTTTAATTTTTAATTTTTTGAGACAGGGTTTTTATGTGTATCTTTGGCTGTCTTAGAACTCACTTCATAGACCAGACTGCCCTTGAGCTCACAGAGATCTGCCTGTCTCTGCTTCCCAAGTGCTGGGATTAAAGGAGTGTGATACCACACCAAACTACTCTCTCTTTTTATTTTTTGAGGACTTTCTCTATTTTTTTCTTTTCTCTCCAAGTCTAATTTGCTAAATGATATGTCTAAGATTAAAGCATCTCCTTTGGTGGCTAGATCTGCCTCACTCCTTGGCTTCCTGCAAGTCTAGCTTTATGATGGCAGTACTGGCAGGAGCTACACTTTTTTTTTTTAACCACAACTCAGTAGAATTTTGATTGGTCCATGCCACCACTATACAGGCGGCTGCTCATAAATACCATTTTAGTGTTTGGTGGCAGGGCCCCTTAAAAGAGCTGTGAGGTTTTTGTTGCTAACAATGAGTCAGGAAGCCTCTCTTAAAGGAGCTGTGCCTATGTTCATCACTAGCAAACAGAGCCCACCTGAGACAATGCTGCTACCAAGAAGCCATGCTTAACTTTGTTCTTTTGACTGTCTAGAATTCTTTTCTCTTCTTAAGCTCTCTCAGGCTTTATGTAGAAATTCTTGCCAAATGTTTGGTTGCCATTTGTTGATGAAAGTTTCTGTCCTGCCTGGTCCCTGGAGCCCGACATGGAAAGTAGATTTAATAATACAATGCCTACATTCCCAAGAGGTAGGGTGAGTTGTTTTTGGTTGTTCAATAGATTATAGGCATTATAGCTATAATAGGATAAAGAATAGATTATTGAATCTACTCTGAAAAGGAAAAGGGAGGATATAGATATAAGATGAAAAGAATCTACTTTTAAAAAATTTAAAATTATGAGTTTTAAGTGTTTTACATTGGATTTGGACTTTTATATGTTGTATATAAATTTTGTATATTGATACAAATTTGAGATTAATTTTGTTAAGGCATATTGTACATACATTTCTAACCTTGTTCAAGATATTCAAGCTCATTTAACAATGTAATGCAAATTTCTAGTCTTGAAAATTATTATTACCAACTGTTTAGGATAATAAGGAAATATAGGTTAGTAGTTAATCACCTAGTATAATCAAACTTGTAGCTACATTAGGTGTGTTTTCAATGGCAAATAAAGATCTATTTTAGATAAACAGGTCATCTTCAAACATTTCAAAGATCTACAGAATATGGCACTTAAGATGTTTTAGTAACTTAGGTTCTTCTTTTTTATGACAATGAGACATGTCTGCTCCTGGCAGCACCAATCTGCTTCAGAGAAAATAATGGGTATCAAAGAAATTCCACATGGAGTTTACTTTCTTTGTAGCAAAAGTAAGTCACTGTGAAAGACCTATAACCCCAATAAACTCTTAATTCATCAAGCTGTATTTGGATGAAATCCTTCTTTTGTACTTGAGGAATCCTTCCTCAATGAACTTTCTGGGATGGGAAGGTCTTTTTCCTTGTATCTCTATAAAAAAGTAACATAGCTTCTTAAATGTACATAGTTCAGCACAAGAATGCAACAGAGGTTGAAGGGAAGAAACACTATGGTGAGGAGAACAAATAAACTGAGAGGGATGGCTTAGCATCTAGGTAAATGGATTTTTTAGGGCAGGAGTGGAACTAGCAAGACCCCCGTGCAGAGAAGTCCTGTAATATTAGCAGAGACTCATTCTTAGAATGCTATAAGATGGGCATGTGATACCCACAGGAGTGTTTTCTCTGTAATAGTAAGGATATAAATCTGGAGGAGACATGAGAGACCAATGAGTTACGAAGTCAGCATCCATGTCTTGGAAATCTCTGGGAGAGTGTTCCATGCAAGAGCTGAGAGAAAATGTTGATCTCTAGAGGGAGACAGGGCACTGGGGGAGGGTGTCTATTTTAATGGAAGGTTGAAAGGCGCTTTACAATTGAAAGTAAATTTTCTGCAACATTCCACAGTTTAAATAACCTATCCCACTTGCAATAAGTTGAATCTTTTGTAGCATCAAACACAAAAATGTTCTCCAGGGATTTTATGAATTTATTGGGTACTAAGTTTGGGATGACCATAAATTTGTAGGGTCTGACCTTGTCTCAGATCCACATATTCGTCCATCTCTGGAAAGATGGAGAATCAAAAGGCAGTTCTTCACATGTTTCAAGTAGAGATCTTTCTCTTCATTGCTTCAAGCCTATGTCTTATTTTTATCCCATCAGGTTACTCAAACTCTGCCTGACTATAACTGTCTATAAGGTGACCCTGAGCTCATCACCTCCCTCCCTCCCTCCCTCCCTCCCTCCCTCCGTCTCTATCTCTTTCTCTCTCTTTCTTGCCCTTTCTCTCTGGTTTTTCGAGACAGGGTTTCTCTGTAGCTTTGGAGCCTGTCCTGGAACTTGCTCTGTAGACCAATCTGGCCTCAAACTCACAGAGATCCGCCTGCCTCCACCTCCCAAGTGCTGGGATTAAAGGTGTGTGCCACCACCGCCCAGCATTTTTGGACTTATATTCTCGCCTATCTGTCCTCGACTCTTTGCATGATATAGTTCTAACTCTACACACATATGTAATGATAATTATGGTTTTCTGGTAGATTGTGTTCCAACAAAAATGGGATACACAGTGAATTTTCTAGAACTTATTCCTCAGCCAATGACTCTGCACTTCAGCCTCTCCAAAATCTGACTTAATAGGAATTGAACAAAAATGGGGGTGGGATGGGGTAAAAAAGAGACTACATTGGGAAAAATAAGTTAAGGAGAAAGTAGGGGTGGGATATTCTGAAAAGCTGATTGGTTCTTTAATAAAGACACTGAATACACAATTAATAGTATAATTGTCCTTTGATACCTATGTTGGACTGATTCAAGATCCCCTGCACATGCCATAATTTGTAAATATTCAAGTCAAATTATAACACTGAATGTAAAAATCCATAATATCTGAACATAAACAAGGCAGATCTTCTTATATACTTTAAATTACCCCAGATTATATTTTAAGACCTAGTGAAATGCCAATGCTATGTTAATAGCAGTTACCCCACATTGCTTATGGAATAATGACAAGAACTAACAATATGTGTCTATGTGTTCTTTATATTTGAAACCCCATACACATAAACACATGACACATATCAGCAATGGTGGAACAATGATTGATTGAATCTATGTATACGGAACCTGTAGAACCAAACAGCTCTTTGTGTAAGGTTTGGTGTGAGAGATACTTCCAATGAGAGAGATTACCAAATTCACTGGCTTTTAGATTCTCCATGTGGAGCTGGCAAGGACATTCTTCATAAATAAACTACCATATGAAACAAGCGTCAGCAACTGAGTGAATGTGACTGTCTGTGGCAGGCCTGGTCCCCATCTAGCCAGGAGCCAGAGCTCAGGGTGGGAGTGAGCAACATTAAAGTGTGTCAAGGAAGACCTCTGACACTCAGCAACTGGGAGGAAGAATGCACATTAGTAATCTGCGATGGGACGGTTAGGCAGGTCAGCATCATGTGGACAAAAGTACTTTTCACCTGCAACGAAGTCAGCGTCCTTTGTTTCATTCATTAAGAAAAAACACTCATTTAATCCCAGCATGCGGGAGGCAAAGGCAGGCGGATCTCTGTGAGTTTGAGGCCAGCCTGGTCTACAAAGCAAGTTCCAGGACAGCCAGAGTTGTTATAATAGAAAGAGACCCTGTCTTGAAAAACAAACAAACAAACAAAAAGATCTCAGAGGAGGGTTGTGAAGTTTCAGTTAGAAGAACCTTGCATTTTGTCCATTGTATAAGATGTGAAAACAGATAACATGTAAGAATAAGTATATGCTGACTGTGCCAAATGTTTCAGAAAAAGATAGATTTTGTTCAATAGTTTTTAAAATTTATGTGTTTTGTTTTGATCTATGATGTTTTCATATGCTTTAAATAGTTGTTTCATAAAAATGAACTCCATTTACAAAGTTCCTGGGAATAAGAAATCACCATTAGAGGAATTGGCCCTTCTCCCTCTCTTAACTGAAGGATACATTCACGTACTATACTGTATGTTAAAACAAGGAGCAAACAAATGGACGCAATCTGAAAGAGCATACATTACGAACAATGATTCAAACAAGACTGGCAAACTCTCCTCTTCATTCTAAGCTAATGTTTCAAGTGGACATCATAATTCATTTCTGTTGAGGATGCCCTACTAGACTGTCACCCCGGGCTTCTGCATTTCTCAGGTTCCCTTAGGAATGGTGACATGATGATGTATACATAGCATTTCTTCACTCAAAACATCAGCATCAATGTGTGAGGACCTAATTTCGATCTCCAAGACCGTGTAAAAGGCTGGGCTTGGGGACAGTTGCTTGTAACCCATGCTGGGAAGGAGGGGACAGGGGGATGTCTGGGATAGGCTCAGTAGCCAGTCTAGCTGAATGAATGAGTCCCAGGTCCCAGTGAGAGACTCTGTCTTAACAAATAAGGTATCAGGGCTCCCAGGGTTGACCTATAGGTTCCACACACAGATATACATACACACACTTGTGCAGCCAAAAACACAGGCACATGCATACTTCTTATTACATAAGTAAATAAACACAAATATCAAATATTAATGGTGAAATGAATTGATATATAAAATTTCACTATAGACCTCTTGGGCCAAAAGCAAAACCAAACCCAAAACATCTCTTCAGTACTATTTTTGTGCTCCTTAGCATTATAGTTGGCTGACTTGCATTCTTCTTTAGATCCATTTCTGGAAATGACTTCCTAATAGGAGGATGAAGGATTTTCAGCTTAATCTATTTTTATTTAATGCTACCATAAAATATTAGATGGTAAAATAAGCAAGATTATGTTAAATTTCCTGGTATTCATTGATTTTTTTTTAGGTTATTAGTTTCTTCCCCAGATAACCAAATCTATTAATAGATTGTTTCTTTATTATGTATTTCTCCCATAATCCTATGAAATGGCTGAAAATGCCCGTAATCTCTTCTAAAAGTACCCAAATGCACACATCTGGATCTGTTAATCCTTGGGTTTTGATCTTGCAGTCTCCTGATATGTAAGCTCCTTGCTTGCTATATGGCTGTAGAGAGCTATGGCTGGCCCCGAGGGTGCTACTGGGGCAGAGTGCCTTCGAGGGATCCAGGAGGATGGAGCTTTACCTATCAGTGGTCCCAATGGTCTTTCATAGATGAAGGGTGGGGCAGAAGGAAGAAAGAGAGCCATTTCAGGAACATCTTTAAAACTTGCATGCTTCTTTCTCCATAATGCTTTCTTGGAGCTGCAGAAGGAGGAAACCAGGCATGTGTTTCAAAAGAGCTTATCTGCAGAGTCTCACCCCCTCTTCCCCCTTCCCCCAAAGCCTTCCCCTCTCCCTCCCTTTTCCCCTACTCAATGCCATTTGCAGTGTAGGGCCACTTGGCCCTCTAAGATGATGTGTACCCACTTTTCTAAGTATAATCTGGGCCCCACTTGCTCTGTAACACAAAGACCCCTAAAGTCTCTCCTTAGCTGTCTGGCTTCTAGCTGCTCAAGTAAATCACAAAGAGTTCAGACTAAAGCACCCAAAGTGTCATACTCAGCTGTGTGATGCTACTTCTCCAGTCTTTGAATATTTCACCCATTGAATGCTGTTCCCTGTAGGAACGTTTTGTTTGTTTATTTGTTTGCCCAGTGTTAGACCCAAAGCAGAGATTTATGACATGCAATCTCATCCTTGCTGGCTCAGTAGTGCAGTTACTTAAATGTGCCTGTGGATTTGGGGTTGATGTTCATTTCTTTTCAGCTGTCCACCTAGTACTCAGCCTTATTGAGACATCTGAGATATGAGGGAGACACTGAGGAAGGGTTTTAATGCCATGAGACCATAGCTCTATGGGCTCTTCAGAGAAAGGAAGGACATGAGTGAAGCATTTTAAAAGGTTATTGCTATCTGGGTCCGGGACAGGTGACCCAAACTACACCGTGGTGGTCTATTCTTAGACCACCTGCTCCTGTCCACTGAAAGAATTCAAGAAGATGTACCATCAGGACAAATCCACATGCTATCTCGTAATCACAGCTTGCAGGACTTGACTTCCAAGTCTCCACAGAGGAGCTTCCCCCATACGACAATTTATGCCATACGCAATTCCTTGATGACTAATGGCAACTCTGGATTTTCAAAGAATCTTGAACTCGAGGAAACAGAACCACAGAACACCACTGGCTCCCAGTTCCTAGTTTAACACCATGTAGGCCAGTGATTTTCAACCTTCCTAATGTTGCAACCCTTTAACACAGATCCTCATGTGCTGTGGTGACCTCCCCCACCATGAAATTGTTTATGTTGCTGCTTTATAACTGTGATTTTTATACTGATATGAGTCATAACATAAAGGTCTGATATGCAGGATATCTAATACAGGACCCCTAAAGGGGTTGCAACCCATAAGTTGAGAACCACTATTCTAGGTAGGCTCTGTTGCCACAGACAATGCTGCCTGCAAGAGGATGTGGGGAGGAAAAGCAAAAGAGGGCATTTCAGCAAGAGGAACTTGCCACAGAGATTCCTTCCCGTTCTGGTCTACTCTGCCAGTGTAGCTCACCCAGTAAAAGAAACCCTCACCCATCAGCCCCCTCTCCTTCCTCTGTGCACCCTCTGCTTCCCTGCTAGTCCTTATTTTGTGTAACTGAACTGGATTTTCTCCAATCCTGGTCTAGTTAATTGTTCCTTTTTTCAGGGACATTAGTCACAGTAAAAATTTGGAGCAACCTAAATATCTAAAAGCAGGAGATTGGCTGGATAAGTAAAGAACCCCAAGGGGGAGTGAAGGTCAACCCTTAAAGTAACAGAGGGGGTGCCAGGAAAGGATTGTGGGAGCCTTGTCTCTATCCTTCCTTGAGTCTTACAATACAAACCCAATAAATCAAAGGGTAAACATGACGGGGAATTGCCATGTCAGCAAATTTGAAAATAGCCATTATCCAACCCCAAAGAATATGCGCCAGAGCCTGGTGACATTAGGAGCAGATCAAGGGCAGACTCCAGAGTACTGAGAAGTCAAGGGGGACATGGACCTCTAGGAAAGCAAGCATGGTGGTCCTCCAGCACTCCTGTCCTGTGGAAAGTCTCTACACAGGGTTTTCTCCCAAGATTGAACATTAGCCAGTGAAGCATGAAGATGGCTGATATATTTTTATTCTTTTGGGCATGGAATAAATAGAACATACCAAACAAAATAATAATATGATATATAATAATAATAACAACAACAATAATAATAATAGAAATACCCACATGAAGTTTCTTCTGGAAAAGTAAGACTATTTCAATAATATAAATTTTATTAATATAACTTCATAATTAATCAAAAGAAAAATTATACACCCATCCAAGTATAAAATTAGGTATATAAAATCTATACTTTTATATGTATTTATATTTTGATAAAGTGATAATATTGATATGTAAATGAGAGAGTTTGATCCCTAGTAGCAGAAAAAATCATAACCATCATCATAATAACGACATTAAAAGAATAACTGCTAACACTGTTAAGACAATTTGACCAGATGGCAGGTTTCAAATGTGGAGAAATCATCCAAAGAATCATTTAAACGTATGTTTGAGAAAGATATAAAACGACAATTAAAATGAAAGACATATTTTCTTTTGGGCAGGAAACTCACTAGGGCTATGCCATATTTCCTTGAATTAAGATGAAATTATATTCTAAAGGTAGATTGAGAAATTATAATTCTCTGGATTGTCATCATTTGGCAAAAATGAATGTTATAACATGCAGGAAAGAAGAGGTGTGTGAGAAATTAGGTCTATCAGGAATTGAAATGTATTGACAGTCCCATGCTTCAAAGCTATGCCTGAGATGGAGTATGTAGTCCAAGCAGGCTCCAACCTGAAAGAGATTCATCTGGAAGCACATGACAAACATGTCTTCACACTGCAATTATGTGTGCACTCATACTCAGACACACAGGGAATTTTCAGTCAAACAAAGGTGTGTGTGTGTACATTTTACAGGCAAAAATTACAGAGAGATTATTTTATACATTATTAACTTCCATTTTAAAATGAACAACAAGGACTGGAGAGATGACTCAGAAGATAAGAGGACACACTGCTTCTGCCAGAGGGCAGGAATTCTGTTTCCCACACCCACAGCTGGTGGCGCCCAACAACCTCTATTCCTAGCTCCAAGGGAATTGGTGACCTTGTCTGGCCTGTGCAACCACTGCAGTGACACATTCATACCTGTCCATAGAATACATAGTCGTTTATATTTGAAATAAGTTTTTTAAAAGATGAACCATAGAATTATTAAAAGAATGTTCAGAAATAAGGTTTGTCCTTTATAAACTAGTGGTAGGGCCTTCCTTTTCTCATTTGATAAAAGCCCAGAGCACAGAAGAAACTCCTCAGTATGTTTGAATACATAAATATACCTGCACAAGTTCACGGGCACATGTAGAAGCTGAAACAAGTGTGGTCATTAGAGATTAGGGAGAGGAAAGGGGGAGGGGCGGGGGAAAGTTGGATGCTGATACTGTGGTAGTTTGAGTGTAATTGGCCCCCATGAGTTCATTGGGAGTGGTATGATCAGAAGGTGTGGGCTCCATTGGAGTAGATATGACCTTTTTGGAGGAACTGTGGGGGTGGATTTTGAGGTTTCATATATGCTCAAGCCATGCCCAGTGTCTCAGTTCACTTCCTGTTGCCTGCAAATCAAGATATAAAATTCTCAGTTCCTTCTCCAACACCATGTCTACCTGCATGGCACTGGGTCCCACAATGACAATAATGGACTCAACCTCTGAACTGTAAGTCAGCCCCAAATAAATGTTTTCCTTTATAAGAGTTGTTGTGGTCATGGTGTCTCTTTACAGCAATAGAAACCCTAAATAACACAGATGCTAAGCACTAAAATGAAGGTAGATAGGAGAATGAATTGTAATATAGAAGCCTAGGGTGACTGTAGAGTTCACAGCGCTTTATCATATAGTTCATAAAGAACAAGAGGGGAAGAAGAGTTTGAGGCTTCCTGACACAACAAAATGATAAATACTTAGAAGCTAGAGGTGCTAATGTCCCTGATTCAGTCACCACACAGAGCAGGTACATAGCATACACCACATAAATATATGGAATTGTTAGATATCAATAAAATAGGTTAAATGGAAAGAAAAAATATATATGATAAAAGTGTGCAATGGAACAAAGAATAATGGAGCTAGGAAAACAAATTTTTTAAGGATGATAAAAGTTGTATAATTGTGTAATAGACAAAAGTGTTTATAAATCAGTAAGAAAATGAAGTCAACCATGTATCAGATGTAAAAAAGAGAACCATCTGTATAGGGGAGATATTCCTCCAAGTAGAAATGTTCTTGGCTCTGTTTTGCAATTGTTTGTAAAACTACCATGACAGAGTTGTTGATTGTAGCATTTGGGGATTTATATGTATTCATATGCATGCATATTTTGCTACGCCACCCTAGGTTTTTCTGCAGAGAGCCCTTCAACAGTGGCAAAGTGCTTCATAATGTAATGAAACATAATGCATTTTGTACATACAGCAATGTGAAGTGCATGAACATACTGCTTACTCATCCCTTTCTTAGTCTCTGCAACTACAAAAGTGTGGTGTGTGAGGAGGCATGTCTAAATATTGTTCATTTACCATATTAAACAGTATACTACTGATGTAGAGATAGAGAAGAGATAGGTGTGTTATTACATCTAGATAAATTAAGTAGACTATGTTAGACAATGTAGGGTATCATCTTACTTTGTAATCTTTCTCTATTTCTATAGCTCTATCTCTACTTCTCTATATCTCTTTACATATTTCTCCAAACTTGTGACCAAGCACAGGACGTGAGAATGAATTTCATGTGCTGCCTTGGGTAACTTGCAGTACAGTGTTAAGGAGCATCTCCTTTATGCTCCCACATTGGCTAAGGGGGTTATTAATATGCAAAGTTTAGTAAATTCCCCAAGATCAACAGGCTAGTGTGTATTGAAGCCACAGTGAGAAACCACGTAGTCTGCCTTTAGAGTTTACTCCTGGCAATAATGCCTTCCTAACAAGTAGACATAAAAATCCATCTCACATACTCATTCAGAAAAATGCTTTTTTCTTTTATCCTAGTTTTTAGACACATTGAGTAGTATGCGCATACACACACACGCACACACACATGCACACACACACACACAAAGTTAGGAATCAAACCACTTTATCCTAGCCTGATAAAAGTTTTGGATGAATCCTCACCTCCAATCCATCCCTTCTTTATTTTGGCCCCAGACCCCAGCTGTAGTCATACCAAAAAGTTCTGCAATAGCCTGGAATGAAGTATTGGAATGGTTTATTTATTTGGAGATAAACTCACAGTAAGGGTAGCGATCCACAGTCCTCTGTGTGCACTGGGAGCTGGAACTGAATTCAGCGGCAAAGAGGCCCACAGATGCACTTTTCATCAGCATTTGTACTACATGAGACCATACCCAAAGTGGGCCAGCATCTTAAAGGCTATTGGCTGAAAGAGTTACCACAACGCATTGCTATTCTCTAATCTTCTCACACCTGCTGTCAGGAATAGAGGCAACAAATATAACTATGTAAACCAGTGGTTCTCACCCTGTGAGAACTACAGATAGTTCTAACTATGTAGACTTTTGGGGAGGTCAAACAATCCTTTTACAAATACCGCCTAAGAACATTGGAAATATCAGCTATTTACTTTATGACTCATAACAGCAAAATTAGAGCTATGAAGTATCAATGAAATAATTTTATGGTTGGGGTCACCACAACATGAGGAACTATATTAAAGGGTCGCAGCATTGGGAAGGTTGAGAACGGCTGATGTAGAGGATCCAGGGACCAAAAACACTCTTCTCCAAATACCCTCTTTTGCAAGGGAGATGAGTCATTCTCCAGCCTGGGAGACTCTAGATAGTGGCCTATTCAGGGCCTGGAGGCTGATAGGGAGCATGAGAGGCAGGAAACTTTCTGGAGTCTGTCACTACAGATAGGATCTCCTTGCCAGCCTCTAGAGGTGAGCAGTTCCCTGATTCATTAAGATTTCTGTCTAGACCTTTGAAAGAACAGATGTTGGGCCTGTTAGGATGGGTGGTAAGGATATATTTCTCATGATTCCCCATACTTCTTAGAAGAACTTTAAGATAGTGGCAGTGTTATTAGCATCCTCATAAGTAGAGACGTGGGGCTTAAAGCAGTGTGATAATTTGTTCTTGTAGACAAGGGATTCCTTCATAAATGGAACTGCTTTAGAATCTGAGTAAAGATAACATGAACATATATTCACATATTTTCTTTGGTGAAAAATAAACTTTATAGTAAGGAGCAATTTGTTAGTATTTGCTGTTAATAATTATGAAGCCCCTATGATTCATAACACTTCAGAAACAACATGAATAGAGTTGTAATAGCACTTCAAGCCCTTGTCCATGTTTACAGACA
Source organism: Ondatra zibethicus (assembly GCA_004026605.1). Lineage (NCBI taxonomy): Eukaryota > Metazoa > Chordata > Mammalia > Rodentia > Cricetidae > Ondatra > Ondatra zibethicus. The sequence goes on along the minus strand of PVIU01005302.1, from coordinate 29,211 downwards.
ACAATGCTACATCTAACAACCTGGTGATATATCTAAAGTATTAAACCTGGCTCATGCCTATAATCCCAATACATGGGAGGCTGAGGCGGAGGATCAGAATTGTGAGGCTAGCCTGAACTACCTAGGAAGATGTTGTCTCCAAACCCAAACCAAAGCAAACAAAACCACCAAAGAACTAGATTTGAGACTGAAACTTTTCATAAGGCATTTAAAAACTATGAAATGTGCTTTCATTGTACCACCATGAATGCCAGCAGATATTTAAAAGGTTGTAATTTGAAATGACCCGTGGCGATTGAACTGTGAAGATGAACAGCTGATGTGACATGATTGAGCTAAAATAAATACACACTCTATGACTCATGTTCTTCATAATTATATAAATTATGAGCCATCACTTACTTTGCCCAAACATGTAATTTCTTAGAAATGAATATTGAAATCTATTAAAGATAGATATTTATATTTCAAAATCTTGTTGAAGCTGGATATTAGTAGAATAAGTTCCCACCAGGTTCTATAATGTGTTTTTGTCAGAGTTTCTAGTAAGCAGGCACTTGGAACTGGTCAGGACTGACTTACCTAGGAAGCAAAATGATAAGAATTTTTTTAAAAGAGTGAAACATCTTTATTGCTAAATTTGAATCGACTGAGAGCATTGTTAGGAGTTGTAGATAAGTCTCACTATGTTTATTGAAGCCTCGCATTTTCTGAGAAGAACCACGAAATCAAATGTCTTTTGAGGTTGCTGAGAGCACCAGATTACTACCATGTAATGAGATGGTAGACTTTTCAGGGGACAACTTAGAAATAAGACATGGCTCTTGAAGACAGTAGCAGTGACTCAGGACTGAACACCCGCATCTGGCAGCTTGTGAGTACCAGCCCCAGGATCTCTGATAACCTCTCTGGCCCCCACAGTTTTTCATGCACATGCCATAAAGCATGCATACACATAAAACAAAAGTCAAATAAATATTTAAAATGTGGTATGACTCTCACTGCTAAAAGTGATACAGACAAGGACCTCAGGGCTATGTAAAATATTGACATGCATCCATATAATAGATACCTGGATAGAAATTAGAGAGGTCAGAAATCTTAAACATAGAAACTAGGAGCTGTATAGCCCTCACAGGGGCCAAAAGGCTTAGTGCCTCTCACAGTGGATGCCTTTATATAAACATATTGGCCTTAAAGACTATAGGGATTTGAATTGTGTGATTTTAATATAAAAATAGTTTGCTGTTGCCCCCTGTCCATTATAGAAAGAACTGATATGCCATCCAATTTATGAATTTAGTAAAGACAGGGACGCTTACAGATGTCCAGAGCCATACACGTTCCAGTCCCTTCACACAAACCCTGATCATGCTTCAACAGTACAGATGGAAGGGAAGATGGAAATGAAGGAAAGCATGGAGCTGCATATTCTGAGAAATGCTGTTTTCTGATGGTTGCCCCAGGTAACCATGCATACCTTACATAGTATAAGCTTCTTACATAGTATACTCCTTTGTAACCAGGCACTATAGACTATAACTTACAACTAAAGTGTTTATTGGCACAGTACTTATAAAGTTAAGAGAGCAAAACTTATATGCAAATAAATAATACCCCAGCCTGTGACAAGAGGAGATGCGAGATCAGTTCAGTTCAATTCAATTCACAGATTCATTCCAAATCTTGTCTGGAAAATCATCAAAATGGTTAGAAACACTTCTAACCATATAAAATGTATTTATGTCTTAAAACACAATCCAGCCTCTTTGGGGGACTGTTAATTATGACTCCCAAGAAAACACTTCCTAGCATGGAGCCACTGGTAACCAGTCTATTTGGCAAGTAGCAAAGCCATTTCACTGGCTCTAGTGATAAAGAATTGTCATTCTCTCCAACGTTTGATTTAATCCTTAAAAGAAATACATAAAGTCTCTCAAGTATGGAGTATTTTGATTATCTGACAGTAAAAGCTGGTGTTTCAGCAGACATCAATTCATTTATGAAAAGTTCTTTTGTATGAAGATGATGGCTTCAAATCCTATTTGCTTTTTATAGATAGCTGCCAGCGTTCGATCGTTAAATCAAATTGCACCCCATCCCTGCTCCTTTTATTCAGAACTATCTATTCTTCTTTAATCTAACTGAACTGTGTGTGATTGGAGCCAGGGAAGCTCGGAGATGAAGCTGAATTTCTCCAAAGATTCATGACTCTCAGTTTAGGGAGGAGTGGAGGTAGAAAATAAAGTCTGTACTTCCTCTAGCTGATTTAATAGAAAGACTAAAAGCCTGTCTGTCCTTCCTTGCATCTGGCACAGCCCAATATATGCTAGTTTGAAAAGTCCTTGGGTTGGCATGTCACTCTAATTGCTTTACCATTTGGGCCAGCCATTTGTTCCCAGTAAAGATTCTTCAGTGATCTGTCTTAGATATTTATTCAAAGAAGCATGATAAGTTGGCCTGAAACAAACAAGCAAACCAAGTAGATTTTGAAAGCTAAACATTGCACCTTGCATCAGGGTTCACATTAAGAAGCTTGGGTAGGATGTGCTCTCGGAAACTGACTGATACCAAAGCAGCATGATGTCAACACAAACCACAGTCCTCTCAAAGAAAATAAAAGATGATCTATTCCGAACTAAATAGAAGTGACTATATCTCAGGAACCTCTACTCAGGTTACTAAAATAATGTACTGCAACATGGAAATAGTTATACGTTACTGAACTAAAGCAAGTCACAAGACAAGACATTGTTCAAATATGTTTGTGCAAGTGGGTTACATACAGTAAAGTGGGCAAACTCTGACACAGGTTTTTGATTATATCTGATATGTTCTTACCTTTTGGGATGGTGGAAGCTGTAATATGCTAAGTTAATATGTAGCAGCCGTTTTGCCTGAGAACTAGAGGATGTTGAGTTAGACACAGGTGGCCAATGAATAGCTAGTAAGGGGACTAGAGAATGCTACAAAGAATTTGGCTCTAGTCCTACAATACTTCAGCTCCCCCAAATCACAAAGTTCTACTCAAATCATGTGGTCTTGTAAAATCTTTAACATAAGTGTGGTTTTATTCCGTGGGTACTTCATATACATGAGAGTATTGCAAAGTACAGTAACAGGGCTTTAAACACCACATATTCATGCCCACTGACATTTCTCCCTTAAATATCCATGTATTGGTCCCGAACTGCACCAGCCTTCCTCATCATACCCATGAGATCACTGTTACTCAACACTGGAGCATTTAGCTGCATCACTTGAGAACCTGCTCCTGCAGTTTGATGTTTGCTCTTTGGGCCAGCCCTTTAGACACAGAGTGTGATGCAGGCTAAGGTGGATTACAGTCGGCATCAGGGAGGAAAAACAGGCAAACACTGAAACCAAACACCAAACCGCAGCAGGAGCCATCAGACGGCAGGAGGGCCACCAGAAAGACATGCACGGGCATGCTCCATGATGGCTCCCGGGCGGCTTTGTCCTCATTTGGCAGATAATGAAGGTTGTTTCTCAGGACATTACTGATCAGTCTCCAAGAATTACAAGAGAAACTTCATGTAACCTGAATATTTTAGTGCGACTGCAGTCATAGCGAGTTGCTACGGTGGGGATAATAACAGTACTGTGCTGTCCGCACTCTGTGAGTTATGTGGTTCTGATACCATACTGCAGGCACAATTTAGGCCCCAGGAACCCTGAACACAGCTGTTGCTAGTGTTTCCATTTTATTTAAAAAATTTTTATTTTATTTATATTTATTGTCATTGTGTGTGCAATATAAACACTATGCCAAAGTCATAGATGAACACATCCATGTCTTTCTGCAATGTCAGAATGTATTGATTAACAATAAACACATAAGGTTTAGTGGTTTCAATAACAACAATGTGTCATAAACCCACTTCCCTTGGAGCTTGGTCAAGTTCAAGGTGAATGCAAGTTTCTTAGTTTGATCTTCACTGCTAACATTTCATCTCATATCACACCTCACAGGGCACACAGTGACCACATCTATGTATCTCTACATACATATGGGTTACAGAAGGAACACAAGTTAACAATATAATGAGCCAGAACACTGATGGAGTGGGGGTGGGATGCTGCTGGAGTTGCAGGTTTGAGAGTAAAATGAAAAATATAGCCTTTAGATGAAAAGACTGAACAGGACCCGGAGCAGGAGAGATCAGGAGCGGGAAAACAGCAGGTCAGGCCCAGGTCCAGATGGCAGACAGGTGGACCAGCAGGCAGTCCAGTAGGCTGTGTCAACCATGAAGTATGGAGCTGTTTAGAAATTGTCACTCTTGAAACCCACACCAGGAATTAGAAGATAGATCAGTATGTGACCACGTCATCACAGTGTTAGGGGTTTTACCCTATAGGGTCCAGGCAAGGAAATCACACTCTCCCTCTATCAAATATGCCCAGTAAATTTTTAGTCCTGGCATCACCAATATGATTGCATTACACCCATGTGTACCACAGTGACAGCTATCTTTGATAAACATAGGATAGTGCCCTTTCAATTCCAAGGACTAAGTCATTTATCTGTCTGGGATGGACAGCTGGTGCTTGACAGATGATGCAGGTTATGGGTGTACCCAAGGTTGGAGGCCATTCTTCTCCCTCAAAAGGGACTCAAAGGCTGTGTGTGAATTTGAATTTCTAGTGTTTTATACAATATGGAGGAACTTAGATTAAGGCATACCCTGATCTCAACACTCCTCTCTCTCTCTCTCTCTCTCTCTCTCTCTCTCTCTCTCTCTCTCTGTGTGTGTGTGTGTGTGTGTGTGTGTGTGTGTGTGTGTGTGTGTAACATGAGGGCTGGCTTGTTGGGGTTTCTGTCCTGCCCAGTTCCCACAGCCAGCAAGTCCCAAAGAAAATTACACAGAGAGGTCTATATTAATGATAAACTAATTGGCCCATTAGCTCAGGCTTCATATTAGCTCTTATAACTTATATTAACCCATTATTCTTATCTATGTTAGCCACATGGCTCAGTACCTTTTTCAGTGGGGCAGGTCACATCCTGGTTCCTCAGTGGTCTGGGCAGGACTGCGGAAAGAGCTTCCTTCTTCCCAGAATACTCCTGTTCTCATTGCCCCCCCCTCTACTTCCTGTCTGGTTTTCCTGCCTGGCTATCAGCCAATCAGCATTTATTTAAAATATAATTGACAGCATACAGACAATTCTCCTGCACCGTGTGTGTGTGTGTGTGTGTGTGTGTGTGTGTGTGTGTGTGTGTGTGTGTGTGAGACAGAGAGAGAGAGAGAGAATGCCAGTGTGCATGGAGGTCAGAGGACAATCTTCAGGAGTCTGGTCACTGGTGTGCTATGCCATAATCAAAGAGGAACACATTGTGTCTTTCTACAGTATCCGAATTTATTGACTGGCAATAAATTCACAAGGTGCAACTTTACTGTCACCAGTTTGCCAGATTATCCCACTTATCTTGGTGATCTGGCTAAGGAGGTTCTTTTGTTCTGATTCTAATGACTAATTATTACTTCTTACATTACACAAACTGCAATAAATCTATATATGTATACATGTATGTAAGTATGTATGTGTCTGTCATCTATCTATCTGTCTGTCTGTCTATCATCTATCTATCTACCTGTCTATGCATATATGCACCTTGCAGAATGAAAACAAGTTAAAGAGGTCACAGCAGCATTCAAGAGGTTTCCAAAGAGGGCAACCATTAATGCATATGTAGTCTGATAATACAATCAACTCAAGACCGAGGCTGGGAAGGAGATACCACTGGGGCAGTAGGCGAACCAGGGTTGAGAGCGAAGAAGAATTGAATCTAGCTGGGAGGAGAAAAGCATGGTCAGTGCAGGGAATCTCTGGCTCAGGTTCAGGCTAGTGAGCAGATAGATGGGCCGGCAGCCGTCTAGCAGGCAGTGTAGACCACGGGGACTGAGCCAAGCTAAAGCCCCAGGATAGTGAGAAGTTTCTTGTCTGTAGTCCTTCAATATGCCCACCAGGTATTAGCTGGTAAGTTATTGTGAGGTTGCTACCATTACAGTGTTAAGTGTCCACCACTTTGGGGGTCTAGGTGAGTGAGCTATACCCTTCCCCAGTCTGGCATGTCTGATAACCTCTTGAGCTGTTTTCCTACTATGACTTCAATACATCCATGATCCTCTGCAGTCTTAATTCACTCTGATAGATGTATAAAGTGGCCCTCTTCGTACTCCCAGGAAGAGTCATTTGTCAGTTTGTATTCTGTGGGCAGTGGTACACAGGTGCCCTTACTTCTCTACCTTGGGGCTCAATCATCCTCTCTAACCTCAAAGGATGGTGCTTATAAAATGGAATCGCTCAGGCAAGGCCTAGCCTAAAACACCATTAACTATATGGAGTAACTTGGTGTAGGGAAAGCCTGACCTCAACAAGATGGTTCTCTACTTCTGCTGTAGCAGACGTTGTCACACAAACATGTTTAGGCTGGAAGGCAGTGGTTTTTCCAGCTTCCATTTGCATAGGAATTGCATGAGGAGTGCTCCAGCATAGACTCCTCAGCCTTGTGCCTTTGTTTCCCAAATAGAGAGGGAACTATTGTAGACAACATTTGGATGCAGTCATTCTGCTTCTGCGTAAGGAAGAATGATGCCAAGGATTATTCCTGTTTTCTCATTTTTACCATTTTTCAGTATGTGGTGCGGAAGAATTGTCTGTATTCTGTCAATCATGTTTTAAATAAACGCTGATTGGCCAGGCAGGAACTATAGGTGGGACAACCAGACAGGAAGTAGAGGTGGGACAATGAGAACAGGAGAATGCTGGGAAGGAGGAAGCCCATTCCTCCAGAGTCCTGCCCAGACCACTGAAGAAGCAGGATGTGACCTGTCCCGCTGAAAAAGGTACTGAGCCATGTGGCTAACATAGGTAATAATAATGGGTTAATATAAGTTATAAGAGCTAATACAAAGCCTGAGCTAATGGGCCAATCAGTTTATAATCTTCTGGAGACCTCTGTGTGATTTTCTTTGGGACCTAATAACTGTGGGACCTGGTGGGAAGACAGAAACCAACCAGGCCCTCGTGTTACAAGTATGTTTTTATCAATTCGTTTTACAATATGTTTTTATCATATTCACCCCTCCTCCATGCCTTCCAAATTCACCTCCACTTCCCAACCCCACCATGTCCTGATTTTTACATCTTTTTAACTCACCAAACTGTATAAAGTGAGGTCATGACTGCTCCAAGGTATGGTGAAGGGGAAGGATTTTATTGTAGATACAAAGGAGAGAGCAGCCAGAGGCATCTGGAAGAGTCCAGAGCAGGCAGAGAAAGTAGTAGACTGAACGAACGTGTCCATGAGAAACGGAGTGGGGGGAGAGCAAAAGAAGAAGAAGATAAAGAGAGGAAGACAAAACAGAGGATGGGGATGGGGGTAGGAAGCCAAGAGAGCAGCAAGAGAGCATGGCCAAGGGGAGTGCTTGTCTGCATGCTTGTGTGTGTGCCACATGTGTACCTGCTGGCCCCGGAGGCCAACAAAGGGTATCAGATCCTCTAGAACAACTCTTTTGGCCTATCATGAGACATCATGTGAGTGCTGAGATCAGAACCGAGGTCCTCTGCAAGAGCAGCCAGTACTCTTAATCACTGAGCTGAGAGCTGCCTTTCCAGTTCCAATACTTTCGCTTTTTCTAAAGTTTTATTTCTGGGCTGGGAGGATGGCTCAGTGGGCAAAACTTTTGCTATACAAGCAAAGAGGACCTGAGTTCAAATTTCCAGGACCCATGTAGGAAGCTGGGCATGGCCATATACACTTATAATTTCTGCCCTGAGGAGGTGGGGTTAGAAGTAGAGATGGGAGGATTACTAAAGTCAGGATGAGTTCTAGATGCTTCTCTAGCATTAATCACTAAATTAAAATTAGAAACTGACTAATAATAGTGACAAGAGACATTATAAGAAACACATTCCACTCACTTTTCCATCTGCTAGGAGTGTTTGTCTTCTCTACAGGAACTCTAACCAGACTTATTCTATCAATAGAGAATCTGTCTCATCCCCTGAAAGTATCCCTCTCTCCATTAGTGGCTTATCTTTGGTCTTCCATAGTCTCAGGCAAACAGGAGTTGTTACCTAATTAGAGTAATTGGCGCTGTTGTGCAAACGACTCAGAGACCTTCACTCTCTGCTCTGTGTTTATTCCTGAAATGTTTATCGGACCAAAAGCAGCTTCCTGTTTCAGCACTTGTGACTGATACAGTCTTTATGCTCCTGTGCCCTCTATCTAGTGGGTTAAACGTCAGGAAAACACCAACACACATCACCTACTTAGCATAAAACATCAGGAAGCAAAATCAGAGATCAAGTTTTTTATTCTACAGCTTTTGGCTTTACATTAATTGACTCCTGTACCCCCATGTCTCCCGTTAGGTATTTCTTCTTTCCCTAGCAGAAGGTAAATTGAAAGATTTTTTTTTCCATGGTCAGTCTTTCCAACTGTAAAGGAAGGAACTCCTGGGTGTGGGCCAGGATGGACTTCATTTATGGCTTTCTGTGACTAACTGGTTTTGTGACATTGGGCAGGTCATGAACCCTGGAATTATTTCTTAATCCGCAAAAGCACTACATTTAATTCATTGGGGGGATTTCCTTTTTTATTCATGTTTATTTCCCTTGAAGCCCTTCCAGTTTGAATTTGAATCTCTCCTATAAAGAATAGGAAATGAACTTTTTTGAAAAAAAAAAAAAAGCAGGCCTCTAGGATGGAGCTCTGTAACAATGGGAATGTCCTCCAACTGGGATCCTGAGGAGAACCAAGATCAGAGGACAATATGGACAAAAGTAGAAACTTATTGTCATTTGTAGATGTTTCTATTTGCATAGCTTTGTAACAAGCCTCAGCTTGGTTCCTATGTCCCTGGAATACTGAGTGTCACCTGATGACAATGGGAATACCAGCCAGAGTCCAGGAAAACTGTTGGTGGTGTAAGCATGAGGACCTGAGTTCAGATCCCAGCACCCTCTTAAATAGCTGGTTGGGGTGTTGCATGCCTGTAACCCCAACACTGTGAGCAGAGACAGTGGGCTCTCTGGGGTTGCTGCGAGTCTCTCCAGCCTATCAGTAAGTGCCAGGTTTAGAGAGAAAAGCTCCCCAAACTCAGGTGGGAATGACAGAATGGTTATATATGGATAAGTATAAAAATGATGCAAGTTTATATATGTGTGTGTGTATGATCGACACATATACACACAGACAGAAAAAGAGAGAGAATATCAAATACCTTCAGTCATTAGATGTAGTTATGATATAAAAGCATAACTTCCCCTTGTCTTCTCAAACACTCAAGGTAAAAGGACTGTTCACATGTGGTTAGGAAGCCGTCCCACCCCACCCTTAATGGAAAATGAGAAAGGAAATTAGTTCTTGTGCTTACAGGCAGGTTGATCACTTGGAAAGGACAATTAGAAAGCCTGTGGGGATGAATCGGCTAGCATCATCAGTTTTTACAAATCCATTCTAAATAACAAACAAGTTGCATATTGCCAGAAAGCAGGTAGGAATTTACAAAAGTTTAGACCCATGCTACCCTTTCTTTCTGATAATTTAAGATGATAAAATGATACCATTTCTCCTGCTAAAGGACTGCCACCCCTCTCCCAGTAATGGATCCAATACAAACACAGCCATAATAAGCCAGTTTTGTTCCTGAGACCCTCCTCCCTCTGTCTGTGTGGATACTTTTCAGCCAGGGGCTTTGTCGAGCAGTCAAGTGTCTGCATCTCAGGATGACAAGATAATAAGCATTCTTCTTTTTGTGTTTTTAAAATTTATTGTTTTAGTATATTGCATATGCCTGCACACATGGGTGTGTGCATTCTTTGGCATGCATATGTATGCCGGAGGACAGACAACACAGGGGCCTCAGTTCTCGCCTTCCACCATGTATGTGTCCTGGAACTGAACTCACGTCATCAGGCTTGGCAGCAAGTGCCATTAGCTGCTGAGCCAACACTCTGACCAGCATTGTTCCTTTCAGATGGGACTGAAGCACACGCATATTCCGCCCTTCCTCTAGAAATGCCTCCTAAGCATTGTAGATGCGGGGCTCAGGGTTGCTGGCATCCTAGATTCCAGATAGATGTTTGGTCCCTTTCACAAGGGACCCCTTAGCTCCTTTGGTTATTATACGTTTTATTTTGTTGCTTGATTTTCTTTTTATGAACGCCCCAGTACAACTGAAGACTATTGCCTCTCAGGGGGAGGTCACTGCCAAAGTGTCTGTTTTTTGTTTGTTTGTTTGTTTAAAAGCAAGACTAGTAGGGTATGCTGTGTTTTCTGGCTTTAAACAGCCCCAGGTAACAAAATCAATCAAACAACAAACAAAACAGAACAAACCCCAAAGCAGCAGGGACTGTCTCTGTTCCCTTGGTTTGTAGGAACTCTGGGAAGCACACTGTAGGGTAGCATTTAGTGTTATATTGACTGAAATTAGGTCAGTGAGATAGAAAATGGAAAACATCTCTGTATTTCTGCCTGGATAAAAAAAAAAAAGCCAGAGTGAATATCAGATTGAAGCAGCAGTTTTGTTTCTGAGCTAAGTTTCTTCCCTTCTTGCTTTCCTATGGGAAACATGTCTTCCTCCATCCACATCTTCTTGAATCTCAGCAAAGGCGGAGTGTCTCCTGAGTCCTTCTACCATTTGGGCCCATTGGAGGAAAGGGTCCAGGGAGGATGCTCATTTACTGTCATTCTCCATGATGCTGTGGACACGGATTTCACCACTTTCTTCTCTTCACCAGAAAGAATGACCATGGAAAGCTTTCTGCCACCTTTTTGTCTCTTCCTAGACAGCTCCCTAGGCAGCCCTGTAGAAGGAGCAGGGGCCATTGCTGCAGTTGCTCCGGTAGAAGGTTGCTAGAGCCAATCTGAATTCCTGTGGGAGCAAGTAGACACCATCCCAAGCTTATTCTGACTGAAGGATCTGAATGATCAGCACTATGAAGCTGGAGACCTAAGATGATCTCCTCCATGTGTCCTGTCCCCAGTATAAACACGGGTTGGGCCTCTCAAGATGGACTAAGGCAGCTATCCGCTTTGGTGGATACATTTGGCAGCATCCGGGGTATTCATGGGCTTAGTGACTTCCTATCTATCAGACTCCAAAGACACAAGCTAGACCCGGCAAACTGTTGATATGAAAATCAAACTTGGGGGTGGAAGAGCCTCAGAGGAGTGCTGGAAAGCATAACAAAAAATATTTTGATGTGTTTTAGACCAACACGTATGTACACAATGAACACAAAGTATCAGTACTTTCACTTCTATATTATTCAGTGTGGAACAGAAAAGGAAAAACAGACATATGATTGTGCTTTTCATCTACTTTGCTTTGAATTTGTGATAATTTAGTTAGATCTTATTAACAACAACCCACTGAAGAATTTAGGAGAGCTGTCAGACAGCCTAGGAAACAGTGAAATAATTTCTAGACTTGTTCTTTTTGGTTTTAAAATTATGTTGTTCAGTAAAGTGTAAATCCAACAAGTAATTAATTAGACTAAAATCATGAAGAACACATCTCCATGGTAGGCTAAGATTGCATTCGGATCACAGGTCACTGAATGAGGGCTTGTTCTTTATGTCACACTGTGTTTTCTACTTTGTTTTATTCCTTGTAGATATTTTTATCAGCATGTCCAAGTCAAGCGAACACAACCTTTCCCTCAAAGAGAGGTAGCTCCTGGTCTAACTCAGCTTAGATGAGCATAAGATCTCACACTTCCGGACTTTTCTCCCAAGAGATCTCTGTGGGAATGAACTAGATGTGTGGCTCTAAATTGTCAGAATTACTTGAGAATATACCTCATGTGATTTGTGTATATTTATTTTTTAATCCTTCCTTACTTCCCCCCCCGAGTCATTTTAGTGTAATCAAACCCCATTCTGACCTACTTTTCTCTTCCTGCTACAGATGGAAGAAACCATTCATTGTTTTCAATAGTGTGCCTTTTATGTTATTAGTAACAGCTTTTAATAGGGCCTCTGACCTTTGTGATTAAAACTGGCTGTTGTTTTGTTATTTCATGTGCATTTCAATTATTAACTCCAGGGCCATAATGATATCATTATGAAGCAGATGTTGGTAATATTCATAATCTACTCAAGGAAGCAGAAAGAATCTGTGCTAATGTCCAAGTAGTGGAAGGAGAAAGAAGCAAAGCTTAATAATTGCTGCTAAGTTCACAGAACTTTCTACTGTATACGATCCATGAAGCGACCCTCAAGCTTCATCAGGCAAAAAAAATCACTTGAGAGTTGTGTGTGTGTAGTGTGTGTGTGTGTGTGTGTGTGTGTGTGTGTGTGTGTGTGTAAGTGAACATGCATGTATGTGCATGAGCATGAGGAGACCAGAAGTTGACATCAGAAGTTGATGTCAGGCGCTCTCGATGGCTATCCCTCATAGGTACTGAGTCAGGGTCTCTCACTGAACTTAGATCTAGACTAACTAGGCACTGAACATCAGTGATCCTCTTGGCTCTGTCTTCACGCACACCAGGATCACAGGTGTGCACTATCACTTCCGGCTTTTCACATGGGTTCTGGGGATTTGAACTCAGGCCCTATCTCAACACAACTATCTCCCTCACTCACCACCCTGGGACTTGTTTCAATGGAGATGACATATCTGATGCTGGAGGCTACTGTGGTGTCCGGGATTTCTCTCACAAGCTTCCTGGTGATGCCAGTATTGCTGGCCCAGGTATTTTGAGAACCAATAATGAATCGACATTCTGGATTTTAGAAATAGAAACTCTTTGATATTCAGAAATCTCTATGTTCAAGTATTTCCTGTGGTGCTATGCATATTTCACTGTTTCAATCTCTATTTTTAACCTCAGTAATGTCAAGCTTTATTTCACAAATTTTAAAATCTATTTCGTGAACTGCCGGTTTATATATTAGCAATGTAATAGGTTTCAAAACTTTTCCTTATTGACCTTATGTTTTTAACTTCTATTTTGGTAAATATTTCCCTAATACATTTGCCTTTACATTTATGACTTCCTGGTATAAGACATCCATGCACAGGTACGATGCAGCTGTGTGACTGAAGGCAACTGAGCAAGTCAAGCAAGCCAGAAAGAAGCTTCCATCTGATGGTTTCTGCTTCAGTCTCCTGCATTGGGCTCCTATTTTGGGCTCCTGCCTTGGGGTCCTGTCTTGGGCTCCAGTCTTGGGCTCCTGTCTTGGGCTCCTGCCATGACTTCCCTCAATGACCAGTTACTACATGTAACCTTCCCCAACGTGCTTTTGTTCAGAGGTTTATCAAAGCAACAAAGAAGCAAACGAGGCCATCCTCTTACGTTCCTTCAGGCCCAGAGTTCTCTCTCCATCCAGTAAGCCTTGGTTCTGACTATGTTTGGGGACAGTTGTTATAGTCACTTCATGTCCTTCAGTTTTCCAAACCACTTGGAATTTAGTTTGGTGAAAAGTGAAGTTATAAATAGAAGTTTCAATGCTGATACATTCTGTGTATCCCAGAACAATTCTTTTTTTATTAGATTTTTTAAATTTACTTATTTATTTATTTAATATCTTAACTGCAGTTTCCCCTCTCATCCCTCCCTGTAGACAGAGACTGCTCTTTTGTTTTCCAGCTGCACAGACCCAAAATAATCACACAGAAACTATATTAATTGCAATATTGTTTAACCAATAGCTTAAGCATATTTCTAGCTAGCTCATATCTTAAATTAACCCATTCCTATTATTTTGCATTTTACCACAAGGCTCGTGGTTTAACAGTAAGGTTTCAGGACCTCTGTCTTCTTCAGCAGCTACACGGTGTCTCCGTGAACCACCTTCATCCCTCCGTGAACATCTGCTCGGAATTCCCACCTTACTCTATTCTGCCCTGCCTTAGGCCAAAGAAGCTTTATTCATTAACCAATAAAAGTAATACATGTACAGAAGGACTTCCCACACCATTTCCCCTTTTCTGTCCAAATAAAAGGGAAGGTTTTAATTTTAACATAGTAAGATTATATATTAAAAAAACAGGTATCAAGCAAGAATTACAGTTACAATATTTATACCTATTTTATCTTTTATTATAACTAAGGAAAACTATAATTATAAATATCTATTCTTTAAGTCTGTCAAAGACTCCAGAAGGATATAATATTACCTAAGTAAACAGGAAGCACATTATAAGCAACTTCCAAAACTCTAGAATTGACAGAGACATCTTGCTGCCTGGACAGTTACCCAAAGTTCTTTGTAACTGTAATATTGGTGCATCCATCTTCAGCCTACATAGTATCTGGCAGACTTTTCCATGAATCAGGAAATTTGAAAGATCTGTTTTGCCTTGTAATGACAAAGTTCATCAGATGCTTTCTTCTGTGTCCTGCAAAACGCCTGGCAGTTCTTTCATGAAGCAGGAACCCTGAAGGACTGTCTCAATTTTAGGCACGTTCAGCAGTCATTTTTCTGTGGGTCCAGTTCATATAGCACCCATTAAGTAGTCCAGGCAAGAGCAGGTTTTTGCCCAAACGGCTAACCAACTGCTTAAGGAACCCCTTTGATGCCCATCATACTCTTGAAGTAGATTGGTGCTGCCAGGGGCAGACGTGTCTCATTGTGTTCCTATGCCAGCTCCCCTCCCCTTTCCTATGTTCCCCCCATTCACCTCTCTTCTGTTTCTATTCAGAAAAGAGCAGGCCTCCCATGGATTTCTACAAAGCATGCCCTATCCAGTTGTAGTAAGACTAAGCACCTTGCCTTGGGCTGGGCAAGGCAAGTCAGTATGAGGATTAGGGTTCCAAAAGCCAGGAAAAAAATCAGAGACTTCCTCTGCTTCTACTGTTAAGAGTCCCCCAAGAAGACCAAGCTACACAACTGTCACATATATACAGAAGGCCTAGGTCAGACCCATGCAGGCTCCCTGGTTGTTGATTCAGCCTATGTGAGACCCTATAAGCCCAGGTTAGTTGATTCTGTGAGTTTTCTTATGATGTCCTTGACCCTTCTGGCTCCTACAATATCTCCTCCCTTTCTTCAGCAGGATTCCCTGAGCTTGGCCTAGTATTTGACTGTAGATTTCTGCATCTGTTTCCACCAGTTGCTGGACGGAACCTCTCTGATGACAACTGGGCTAGGCACCAACCTATGAGTATAGCAGAATATCGTTAGGTATTATTACCAGGTATTACACTGGTATTTTTTTTCTCCTTTCATGTTTTGTTCTATCCTAGGTCTCTAAGCCATCCAGTCTCTAGGTCCTGGAACTCCGGGCAGTGTCATGAGTAGGCTCACTCTCCTGGCCTGGGCCTCAGGATGGATGAGTCATTAGTTGGCCATTTCCACAATCTCTGTGTCACTCCTTATTCCAGCACTTTCCATAGGCAGAACAGACTGTAGGTTGAAGGTTATGTGGCTGGGTTGGTGTCCCAACCCCTCCACTGGTAGTCTTGCCTGGTCACAGGACGTGAAAAATTCAGGCTATGGATCCCCTTTTGCTAGGAGTCTTTTCTGGGGTCATCCTTGTAGATTCCTGGGAGTTTCCCTTGAACCAGGTTTCTACCTGACCCTGAAATGACCCCCTTTCTAGACAACTCTTTCAGTACTCTCTCCTACACAGCTCCACCCTCACCTCATCCCTCATGCCAGCACCATTCTTTAACGACCTTCTTCCCGGTTAAGATAGACTAAAATGTCCTTCTGGACTCCGCATTCCATCCTGTTCCGTGCCATGTCCCTCCTCTGCTATCAGAAAGTGCTAAGGAATAAATGCACATTTTTATGTACTTTAATATTTGGTAGAAGAAATGTAATGTAGCCATCCCACTGTTTCACTTTTCACATCTGAGAGAATCATCTTGGGGTGTGTGTGTGTGTGTGTGTGTGTGTGTGTGTGTGTAGGGATCTGAGATAAACATCATGATGTGTGTGTGTGTGTGTGTGTGTGTGTGTATGTGGGGGGATATGAGATAAACATCATGGTGTGTGTGTGTGTGTGTGTGTGTGTGTGTGTGTGTGTGTGTGTGTGTATGTCCATGTGTATGTGTGTAGCTGGCAGGGGATCTTGCATCTCTTCTTATCTTCATAGAGCACCAAGAAAACTCTCTTTGATTTAATAATCACATTTTACGTTTTGGATTTGATCACACAAAAATCAATAAATGCCATTTTTCTGCTGTAATAACTAGCTGCTATTTAGATAACAGGGAATTTGAAGCTAACGTCATCATGACATTAAGCATATTCTTTCATTCTCTTATCTTTTTCTGTTGCCTGTGCTTCAGCAGATGGTAGAGAATTTGAATAAGGATGGAGACAAAAGTGCCCATAGAAGTTTTCCAGTCCTCTCCCCTGAGCGCTGACTTCAGAGCAGCTGGTAGATTCATACAACAAAGTGCTTTTCTGCTCAGATTATAAAAATTCTAGCAGTAATAGGTTAAGGAAATGGTGTTCAAGCTTATGCTATTTTGCAAAAAAAGGATTGTGCTTCATTAAATAGCATGATTAAAAAGTTAATGCCAAACCTTCCATTCATATGGCTTAATGAATAAAGGGTACCATGACATTGTAAACATATACATATATACATATATGCACTTGCTACTATAATTCAGGTTTTATAAAAGAAAGTCAGCTACTTTCAACAACATGGGTGAATCTGAAGAACATTATGATAAATGAAATTGCCAGAAATAGGAAAAATGTTGCATAAATTTCTGAACTCCAGTAGCCAGTTTGTAAAAATAATAGAACAGTGTTTACCAGGGGCATGTGTAGAAGGTAACCCAGGAAAGCTTGGGCCATAGGATGCTAAGCTATTATTATGTGGGACAGAAGGATGAGTGGTCTAGAGACTTAAGATCCAGTTTGTTGACTGCTGCTAATAATATATTAACATAGCTGGGTAGTGGCCGTGCACACCTTTAATTTCAGCACTTGGGAGGCAGAAGCAGGTGCATCTCTGTGAGTTCCAGGTCAGCCTGGTCTACAGAGTGAGTTTCAGTACAGCTAGGGGTATATAGAGAAACACTGTCTTAAACCAAATAATAATAATGATGATGATGATGATGATGATGATGATACTAACAATCTATTAATGCATCAAAATTTTTCTGAGTAGATTTCAGGTCCTTTTAATATACATAAAAGGTAAGTAATGCCAACTTTACTGATTATTTCACTCTACATGTGAGTGTATGTGTCAAAATGTTATGGTATATACTCTAAAAATAGACTTTAAAAGTCAATGTTTAAAATAATATGTTGGAAAGATAGACGATACTTTCTTGTGAGGCACACAGCAGAACGTTGGACAGTGCTTTTTGACCTGTGAGATTATACTCTGAAGTGATGAGAATCCCTCCCGTGGCCATCATTGCTAGTGAGGTTCATCTTGGAGCGGTACTCCAAAGACACCATGCTGGAAGTTCCACCGTGGTTTCTCTTCCTACCTCTTGTCTGTTTGGCATCCACACATCCTTGAAGGACTCCGCTAAGCCTTATCTGGCAGCACCATAAACCTGAGATTTGCTGCCAACTTTCTACTTTAGGCATTCTTTTATGTCATTTGAAAGGTGGTAGGTTGGACAGAAATGGCCTCGGAATCTATATTTTGCTGCTCCCCAATCGTCCTGTTTCCCCCTTTGCCTTCTTCCAGCCCTGCTCCTTGCTGCTGTTATTTTCTAAATGGTGACAGCATCCTGAAGTTGCTATTATGTCTCCTTGAAAAGAAACACCACCCTTGAAGCTGGCAAACTGAAGATAAAAGGGAAGGTCAAGTTGGCTGCTCATTAGAGTTAAAGAAGAAGAAGCAGGTTATTATAAAACAAACCAGTAGCCTCCTCCAACTTTGGGTCCTTCCAAGCTCCTTTCCACTGCTTTTCGTCATGGGTAGAGATGCTTAGTTTATAATTCACAAGTATACCTCAGTGTTCAGTGTCGGAAGACAACTGGTGAGGAAATGGGCTCCATTTGATTAATTACACACCCATACACACACACACACACACACACACATGTAGATATACTTCTGTTTGTTGAAGAAAAAAAAACTTTCTAAAGCTTTTGGAAAACTTGGCATTCAGGGATGCTGAATACTGATTCTGTGTCTTCCTTTTTCACCTTGCCCCTTGTCTCCTCCCCCCAGAAAGTCCCCATGACACCTAGACAGCAAGCCTTTTAATACAACTTTTCATTCCAACAGCCCTTCTATATAGCACCAAGTAGCTACTTAACAAATGAAGATGAAGTTTAAACGAGAAATTGGGAAGGAATGAAATGTTCCCCGAAAGTCTTTCAGTCTCTCAGACACGACTTCACTGGGGCAATGGGATGGCTATAAAGGAACATCAGAGTGATTTAGAGTTCCATATCCTTGTCCTTTGCCTCTTTAAGCACGAGTGAGGCTGAAAAGAAGGATAAAGTTAAAGAGTCAGTGTTGATGATGTTGAAATTGGACAGGGAGAGACATAGTGGAGAAGATGAGCTAACCCTGACAGTGAACAAGAAAGGCATTCCAGTCCACCTTCTCACTGCCTTTAAATGGGCCACCCCAGAGGACAAATGCCGCCCCCTTGGGGGTGCATGCTAGACGGGGTGCATTGCTCTTAAGATTTCAGGATGGCTTTGTGATTGCTTAGCTTCTTTGCTCCGAACACATTAAGATAAAGGAAGAATAATGGTTCAGATTTGCTCAGGAAATACATGCTGGAATGTCTAAACTTCCCCAAAAGCCCCGATTCTTGGTATTATGAAGAAAGGAGAGGAAGAAGAGTCACTTAAATACTCTGGTTCCTCCTGACCTATAGAAATGGCTGAGCTATGCTCAAGCATAGTCCCCTAGCAAGTTCTTAGAAAGTAGGGGTCTGTGTTTCTCTATTGACAGATATTAGATAAACTGAAGTCTAGAATAATAAGGAATAACAATGACTAAGGAACAGAGTCAAAGTGAAAAACTATACAAAGAATTTCTATGAAGCCTTAGGCAAGGGATTGGAGGATTAGCTTGGCAGTTAAGAACACTTCCCCTCTTGTAGAGGACTCAGCTCATACATGGTGACTGACAAGTGTTTGTACTCCAGTTCTAAGGGGATCTCACACCCTCATCTGCCTCCTACAATCTCTGCATGCACATACTGCATAGACCTATAATGCAGGAAAATGACCCACGTGAAAAAATGTAAAACATATATAAATCTCAAATGTTAAAACATAGAGTGAAACCTTTGTTATGGTTTGGTGAGGCTTGTGATGTTATTTGCACATCTCTCTTCCAAATGGGTAAACTGAGGCATGTGGAAGTCTTCGAATGCTTCTCACTTCGGCTTCTTGAAGTCTCATAGTAAATGGCATGGCTATCAGTCCAAATCAGATGTGTGGCCTTCCCAAAGCCCCAGATCTACAGCAGAGAAAATGTATGGCTTCCATCTGCTTCTCTGAAGACTAGCGGTTGTATTTCTGAGTCATTGTAATGGTCAACATTTTTTTTATTTTGGGAACTCCGGGGCACTTACAAGCTTGATATTACCAATAAGTATCACTATTATACTTGGGAAAATAATATAAATTGGATTCATTTTTGTTTTGGCATCAGATTAGCAGACATGAGAATGGTTCTGGTCAATTCCTGTTTTGTATGGAAGTTTCAGGTCAAGAGATTATTTTATTTGACTCCTAGAAAGACCAACACATCTGGGAATGTGTTTTGTTTGGTGACTTGGTCTTGAACTGCCTTGGGAAATATATGGAACTTTTAAACACCACCAGAGCCTTTTCACTCCAAACACTTGCTTCTTATATGACTTTTTTTCTTAATGGACACTTTCTATGCTTAAATAATGTAAAATCTCTCTATTTTTGCTCTAATATATTTTGAGATATATAACAATTTTTACCATGCTGACTTGCTATGCAAATATGTTAATAGTAGTTTTAATGTGAGTGTCAATATTATATATTTGTAGAAAAATTAGGAAGTTTACCTAACAAATTAAGAACAAACACAATTATACCCATGTAAATATTAATTAATTAAACAACATTGTGATATTCTATTAAAAAATTCATGTAGTTTCCTCTCCCATGGTGTAAAATTAAAATTGAGAACATATTTCTAAAGTAAGAATTCTGGGTGTTCTTATTTAATATAAATTTAATAATAGAAGTTATTCATGGTTTATTTTCTCTATCTTTGTTAGGACTTAATTGACACAACCATGTGTTGTTCAAGGTGAACAGCATGGTGATTTGATTCTTATACAAGTATGTGCAGTTACTGCCATACTCAAATTAGCAATAAGAGCGTAGCATAAAAACAATCACGTTCTGAATTATACAATGGAAAATGACTCTTTTTTTTCCTACACCAAAAATGCTGCTAAAGCATTTTTCACAAATTGATGTGCAAACAGCTCCTGCAGAAACGCTGGCACAGGAGTGATGCATTTGGTGTGTAAGCAGGGGGTAAGGCTGAGGAATGAGGGAAGAGAATGCCTGCATAGACAGACGGTTGCTATAGTGACCCTTGAGGGAGAGGGCTGCTAAGTAAGCTGACGTTCCCTTAGTGAAAACTGTGTTTGGTTTAGATACTGATTGAGTTGCAACAACTCTCAAAAGTCAGTAAAACAAGCAGAATATGAGAAAAGCAAACTACAGGACTCCAGGTGCGATCAAAGGTACAGTTGCTGTGGTTGTTTGGTTGCGTGTGAATGCTTGTTTCCTACTTCATCTTGACTCACAGTCACCAAAAATGTAAAGAATGCTTGGAGTGGACTTTAAAATAACCCAGAAAGTTTGAGTATGTTTTTCTTACTATTGTATCTGAACCTAAAATGCATAGAAGCGAAGTGAATGGTAATAGTTGTATTTATGGATTTGGAAAACTTTTATTACATGCAGGTTTGGTATGTAATAAAAGCCTGAATAGCAAAAATTTTCGTGATTGTTCAGTAGCATCTAAAACCCAAGACACCAGTGCATGAAGGTTGGCTATTTTGGCAAAGCTGAGGAATACTTCAAATTGATAAACAACGATGCTACTAAGACCTGACTCACAGAACAAAAACTGCCCTAGTCTCTCTGTGGATCTATTTTCTTTTTATTTCTTATACAGTGATTTTAAGTGGTTCGACACATTTCATGTCTTCATGTGAATATAATGGAATTATTTCATTATATCTTTAATTTTTTCTTGATTTCTTTTTGTCCGAGTTTATTAAGTTACAACCGTCAAATAAATTGTGAATGATGGATACAACTTGATATTTTGAGCAATATACACTGTGATTATCAATATCAACATAATTAGTATATCATCACTTCACAAAGTTACTGTGTGTGCGCTGAAAATATTTAAAATCTGCTAAGCCAACTTCAAGCATCTAAAGTTAATTACTCTCTGTGCTCACCATTTTTGCAGGTGATTGGCAGGTCTTGTTCATCCTTTCGATATTTATGATAGCGTATTTCCATGTTCCTCAACCCCCAGTTTTGACAACTTATATTCCTCCTTTTGCTCCTTTTGAATTCAGCTTCTACAGATTCCAAACAAAAGTGAAATTATATAGTATTCATCTTTTTGTATTTGACTACCTTTGCTCTCTAAAACACTCTTCTGTATCTTTCAAAATATCACAAATGATAGTTTACTTTTTATGAAGCCTGAATAATGCTGACTCTATCATCTATCTGTCTATCTCCCCATTTCTCTATTATCTAGCTAGATATCTCTAGCTGTCATCTCTCCATCCCTTTATTATCTATAATCTATCTACCTTCTATTTACTTATCATCTATCAATAATCTATCTGTCTATTATCCATTTGTCCACAAATAGACAATTAAATTGATTTCAGACTTACGTAACATAAGCAACACTGCATGAACATTGGAGGGGATGCCACTTCTCTAACACGCTGATTTCATCACCTTAGGGTGTATCTTAGATCTGAAAAGGTCCAATCATAGGAAGTTCAGTTATCATCTTCATGAGGAGGCTTCTGCACTGTTCCCCATCATGGCTGCACTGTGCTACATTTCCACCCACAAGGAAGCATCAGTTTCTTTCCTCTATACTATTTCTTGACACTTCTCTTTAGTTATTTGGTAACGGTCACCCTTCTTATGTGATGTCAACATTTCATTGTGATTTTTATTTGGACCCTTTAAGGGTTTGATGTTGAATCTTTCTCATCTCATTTTTTTTACCTGTATGTCCTCTTTTGAATAATATTTGGGGAGATTCTTTGTCCCTTTGATGTAAGGTTATATGCTTCTTGCTCTGGAATTGATTTCTTGCATATCTTAGATATTCACCCCTTATCAGTTATATGATCTGTTGATGTCTTCACCCTGGCCACAGGCTCTGTGGATTGTTCACTTTGCTGGTTAGAATTTTTGGAGCTTTGCCATTTGATATAATCCCATCTAGCTTTTGGTGTGGGGAAGTGCTTTTCACAAAATTATTGCTGAGACTAATGTCAAGAAGCTTTTTACCTAATGTATCCTTCTGATAGTTTTTTTTTTTTTTTGGCCTTTGGTGTTTGAAATATTTAAATCCCTGTTCCATTTAAATTGGATTTTTTGTGTGTAATTTAAGGTACAAATCAATCTATCTTGTCCATGTGTACACCTTGTTTTCATATCATCTTTTAATGAAGAGATACCCTCTACATTGCGTATTCTTAGTACCCTGTCGAAAATTAACTCACCGTGTTTTACATGATATTTTTCCTATGTTTTCTATTCTGTCCCTTGCTTGTGTCCGTTTCTATTTCAGGACCGTATAATTTGAAGATTGTAGCTTTACAAGACAATGTGAAATTAGTAAGCAAGATTCATCCAGTTTTGCTCTTTGTTTCTTGCCAGTTATCTATGCATTTAAAAAATTGTCATGGTTTAAGGTGCTCTTCAAGTCTGCTACTTCTTTATTTTTCTGTCATGATAATCTGTCTAGTCCTGACAGTGATGTATAGGATTATGCTGCTATTGTTATAATGTAATCTATGTCAACCTTCATTTTGTTAGTATTTGTTGTATATATTTAAGTACTTCAATGTTGAGGCACCCATGCATACACATTATGTTATATTCTATTTATTAATGAATACTTGTCATTATATAATATGGGACATTTCTGACTTAAAGTATACATTGTTTGATACATATATAGTAACCCTTGATCATTTTTATTCACAATTTCCTTGGAATCCATTAATCCATTCCTTCACTCCAAACTATGTGTGCTAGGAAGTTAATCTAGTGTAGAATCTTTTAACTCTGTCCCCAGAATTCTATGTATTTTAGTTAAGTAGTTAACCTATATGTGTTTAAAGTTATTAGTAAGTAAGTGCTCATTTTTTCCACTTCGTTGTTTTCTGAATGCCTTGCAGACTGTCCCACTTTTCCATTCTTTCCGTCTTCTGTCTCTTGTGAGTTGATGATTGTTTGCAAGGACATGTTTGCTTTTACCTTTATATTTTGTTTAAAAAATTCTATAAACTCTACTTATCTTTTCTTTCATGGTTATCATGAGATTTATATGAAACATCCTAAATACTTTTGACTGTATTTTTAAAAATCTATTTTTACTTCTCCCATGTTTTGTTATTGATATAACAATTTGCATCTTTTCTTTAACTATTATCACAATATCATAATCATAGATATCTTAAATACTTTTGTTTTTAGTTTTTGCTTTGCTTAAAAGTTATTTGCATGGCCATCACAGCACTGAGTGTTTCTAAATTTGCCTAGATTGCTAGCTTTACAGTGAATTTCTTATTCATATTTTCATACTATAATAATTTTCTATTTCTATTTGAACAACTCATTTAGCATTTCTTTAAGGTAGACTTAGGAGTGATGAACTCCCTCAGCTTATCTCTGGAACAGTTCTTATCTCTTCCTTAAAGATACTTTGAATTCTTTGCCAGGCAGTTCATCTATCTCCATGTATTTAGAGTTACTATTGCTTTATTTTGCTCCTTTAATGGTATCATAAGGTTATTTGTGAATCTTCTGGGTTTCTCTTGGTGACTAAGAATTTGAAGTCAGTGGCTCCGCTTCCAGTATTTGCAAACAAAACCATTTACCCACCAGTCATTCTGTCCAAATATTGTAGGCAGACCAGCTGAAGGAATTTTTTTCTGGTGTCTTAAAGCAGGATCGACTGGTGGTTGGATCATGGAATATATGGATCTATTGCTTGGGTACCCAGGGTCTTTCTTGCACCACTGCGATGGGCCGGAGATATTGTCCAGTGTGATGAACCTGATAGTGGAGACTACAGAAAGTATTCTGAACTCTGAGTCCACAGCAGCTGTCCCAGTAATAGGGTAGGCCTTTGTCTGCGGCCATGAAAGCCTGCCTCTGCTAAAATAAGACTGGGTCTGGGTCCACTGGAATAGTCCTGAGGCTGGGATTGTGGCATCACGAGAAACTGCTCAGCACTAACTCACAGTACATGAAAAAGAATGAGAGTCAGTTTCTCTAACTGGGAAACAAACATGGACACACTAGTCCTCTGCTGCTGTGATCCAGGCCTCTGGGGGGAGCCGTTCCTGATGCAGATTTATGACTTTTAAATAAGATGCAACATCTAATCATGAACGGGTTAAAATTTGGAATATACTGATTGGTTACACCAAAAATACCAAATTTTTACAGTCTTTTAGTTTATTTAGTCTCTAAAAATTTCATCCATGTAAGCCATGCAATTTAATCATATCCTACAGTCTTAGTCACACATTTATCAAGTGATGCGAGTTTGTTTATATTTTGCAGAATTTCGGTTAAGATTTCTTTGGTTCTAATGATTCAGAATTTCCATGAAATGATGTGCCTTCTAAAATCAATAGTATTAAAATACTGGGGTGGGGCTGAGACTATAAGGATATGATTTAAAAAATACTCTTATGCTTTGGCAAAAGGAAGAACATAGATATAAAGACTGTAACAAAAAGTACAACCAAGTCTGATAACAAAAGAATACAATACTTAGGGATTGGATATTTTGCTAATTACACCTTTCTGTGATTTCTTATTCTATTGCTTCTTTCTCTCATCCCCCATCTGCATTGGTGGGATGTCCATCACCTCTACTCAGGGAATTTGAAAAATAACTGGTGTAAGACAACCGAGAATGATGAGCCTATAGAAAACTAGAGAAAGTAAGTTCCAGGCAAAACCTTTGTTCTCATTCAGTGGTCTTCTTAGGGCTGAAAGGATGGTTCAGTGGGTAAGAGAGGTTGTAGCAGTATCAAAGAGTCCCACAATAGCCAGGAATGGCATAGAACAAAGGCTTGTTTATTTGGGAACAAACTCACAGTAGGGGTTCCACAGTCCTCTGCATGCATGGGAACTGGGAACCAACTCTAGTAGTAAAGGAGACCACACATGCTTTTTGTCTGCACTTATAGTACATGAGACTAAGCCCAAAATGAACCAGTGTCTTAAAGGAGTCCCCACAACACCAGCCCTTTGCTCTTGCAGAGGATCAGAAGTCAATCCCCAGCACCCACATTGGGTAGCTTATAACTACCTATAACTCTAGCTGTAGGATGAGCCCACATCTCTGATATCCATGCACACCCTCACCCATGTGCACTTACCCACATGTAGATAAACTTACTTCCATGTAATTAAAAATAGTAAATGTAGGGCTAAGACTGGGCATGGTGGGGCACAGCTTTAATCCTAGCACATGGGAGGCAGAGATAGGAGGATCATTATGAGTTGGAGACCAGCTTGGCCTATGTAGCAAGTTCTAGGCCAGCCAAGGCTACATACTGAGACCTTGTCTCAAAACACCAACCCCCAAAAGCAAACCAAGAAAGGTGGGTAGTGTAGGAGGTCCTTCTTTCTATGTGTTGCTTTCATTGGTTGAATAAAGAAACTGCCTTGGCCTTTTGATAGGGCAGAACTTAGATAGGTGGGGAAAAGAGAACTGAATGCTGGGAAGAAGGCAGTGTGGCAGACCCCATGAAACTCCTGTCTGAGACTGATGCTGGTTAGAATCTTTCCCGGTAAGCCACGACCTCATGGTGAACACAGATTAATAGAAATGGGTTAGATCAGGATGTGAGAGTTGGCCAAGAAGAGGCTAGATATAATGGGCCAGGCAGTAATTTAATTAATGCAATTTCTGTGTGATTATTTTGGGTGTAAGCTAGCTGGGTGGCAGGACGCAGCCCGCCTGTTCCTCTTACAGGTGGGAGAGAGGAACTGTTTCTGGAGTTCAGAGCACTCGGTGCTCGCTCGTCCAGAGAACCAAAGGTTGGTTCCTGGCATCCATATGCAATCTCACAACTGTCGGTAACTCCAGCTCAAGGGGATCCCATAGCTCTGACCTCAGCAGGTCCCCTGCCCTCACACACACAACACACACAGACCCCTACACACAATTTTTTTTTAAAGCACATTACATATCCCTCCTTGGTAAGTCCTCACTTCTTATTTTTGTGGGCTCCTGGATGACCACATTTATCAGCTGAGAGATTGGCATCTCCTGCATAGAAACACCAAACATGGAAGGGTGGCGGCATGGTAGCCAGGGAGAGAGCCGAAGTAGAGAGCAGTTGCTGGTGTTTTGTGGTGAGAGAAGTTAGAAGGCTGTGCTGGCAGTCTCCGAGTGTGGAAAGGCGCAACAGGCCTGGCTGGTTCAACCTAGGAAGTGTATGAATCGATAAGGAAAAATTCTAAGTAGTCAGGACGCTAATGTGCTTGGGACTATTTGGACAACTTGATGTAACTGGCAGTCTCCTGACTGACAGCTATGATCTTCTCCTTTTTCTTGCACCAACCAGTGTGTTCACAGTCATTGGCTCCAAGACACACAAAGAGAGCCTTAGGCACATTGAAGTAAGTGGAAGGGGCAGGGCAGTGTATCATGGTGATAAAGGGCTTGGCTCTGGGTGTCGAGCACACCTGAGGGGCAATACTTGATTCCCTTTGAATGTAATGTCTCTAATGTGACATGCAACAAATGAGAGCTGTGGCCTTTTTGTCTTTTAGACTTAATAACTAGCACTGCCACTAACACAGCTGGTGCTCCGCCGTACAGGCTGGGCTGTGTCCCTCAGTTCGAAACATTCATTCTCCATCATCCTGAAGCTGCCAGATAAGTCCTGCTTCAGGACTCACCCTCAACCTCTAAGCAATCTCTCCCCTCCTGAGAGCCCTATCCTGCAGCTGATCAACAGCTGGAGTCTCTGTTCCTTGCTTCTATTGAGAACGTTACTCAAGACTACCTGGACTTCAGAGATAAAATTACATTTCGGTATGGCCTCTCCCTCCCCCCAGTCCTGCTTCCCTCATACCCCTAACATTGTGACTGAGAGTACATCCGCTAAACCCTCTCTCTAGAGAGGGTTTCCATAGATACACATGATTACAGGGCAGCTGCAAAGGTGGCTATGTGTGGAAGGGAAACGACGCTGAGGGCTCCTACGTGAGCCAGCTTCTGAGAACATCTGGTTGCATTCTGTTTCCTGATGAGGGGCCCAGGGCAGCAATGAGAGACTGAGAATCAGGATGGAAAACGTGAGAGCAGTAAAGGGAGGAGGTCAAAGTGTCATGGCGCAGGGCGTTCTTTGTAGCTTGGAAAGACGCTGGAATATGTGTGGCTAAGATAAGCAGTCAAATGTACCACTGAGGTGTGTTCTGCCCAAACCATTGCTTATGTGGGAAATGGATTTCCCTAGACTTAGGCCTGTACTTGCTGAGACACTACTTTGGACACTGGATCACCTATCTCTAAGCTGAGACTAGTGTCTACCTTGTCTATTGTTGGCTCAGATGTTTTATATGAAAATATTTTGGAAACTGCTCTGGGCAATTAGTACATGAGAGTGGAGCAAAGTTATTGAAAGCCCAGGTTTGGGCACTAGACAGATGCATACGGTTTGTCATTTGGTGTCATCGATGCTTCCTTGGGCAAGTTAATTTACCTTGCTATCCCCAGAATCCCAAAGTATGCAGCTGGGCTGGAGGTAGGACGGGCTCAGCTGTCCTCATGGTGTCTCTAACACAGCCTTTTCTTCCAAGTTAGGAGGAAGAGCTACAGTGGGTGACTGATTGGGATAGGCAGGTATTGATATCGCCTCGCCTCGCTGTTGCAATGTTTAAATCAGAGAAGGGAAGTGATTACTATCTGCAACGTCATGCCAGCCACATAGGCCCTAACTGAGTGATTGAATTATATTGTTTAAATATAAACACAAGTACATTGCATATAAGCTTAGTCATGCATGTCGTTGGGCTGGGACCCAAAATATCCACTAGTAACAGCTGATACTATCTGTCAGGGAAGTCCCTGGGAGAAGAAGTGGCATGGGGTCCTGGATATCAGTGGATGATTCTCTCTGGCAGAAGGGTCAGGATGGCACAACACGCCTGAAGCAGCTGGGAGCTACAGTGCCCTCTGGTGGTCTTGTTGGTCATTACATGACTGATCACCCAGTGACATCTTTCAGTATCCTGAGCTCACATGCTGGGAGGAAACTTTTTTTTCCATACATTGTTTTGTTTTATTTTTTCCATTCAAAAACATAATTAAAGAAATAAAATTTTTACCTTTCTTCCCCTTCTCCCGGTCCCCTCCCACTACCTCCCCACCCCTCCTCCCTCCCCCTTCTTCGTTGAAAGAGGGCATGGTGCCCTGCCCTGTTGGAAGTCCAAGGCCCACCCCCATCCCTCCCGGCCTAGGAAGGAGTGCATTCAAAAAGACTCGGTTCTCAAAAAGATAATACATGCAGAAGAGATAGGTCCTGGTGTCATTGTTGATGGGTTCTCCATCTGCCAACTTTCACCGCCACATTCAGAGAGTCTAGTTTGATCATATGCTCATTCAGTCCCAGTCCAGCTGGATTGGTGCACTCCCATTAGTTCAGGCACACTATCTCAGTAGGTGGACCAGCCCCTCACGGTCCTAACTTCCTAACTCATCTTCTCCCACCTTCTGCTCTTCAACTGCACCTTGGGGGCTCAATCCATTGCTCTGATGTAAATGTGGGTCTCTGTTTCTATCTCCATCCATCGGATGAAATTTCTATAATGGTAATCAAGATAATCATCAATGTGACTATGGTACAAGGCTAGTTCTGGCACCCTCTCCTCTGCTGCCTGAATACCTAGCTGGGGACATGCCCGTGTACACCTGGGATCCCCAGGGCCAAGTATCTTGCCAACCCTAAAATGATTCTCTTAATGTAGATATCTTA